>WMED01014864.1:0-13864 GCA_019650415.1 Pipa parva | reverse complement strand
ATCAGCGGGCGCATAATACCATTTGCCAAGTGAGCCGAACGCTTCGCGGCTCACTTCGCATTATGGTGAATTAGGGCCTAAGAGTTATTCACTAAGGCGTGAATTTGACTGTCAAATTCTCAAACAGCGGATTCCCATAGCAAATCCACGACCGTGACAATTTCCCCATTATAAAGTCGCGACCATGACAATTTTTAAAATTGCGACTGTTACAATTTTCCATAGTGACAATATTCTCATTATAAAGATCCAACTGTGACAGTAGCAGTCTAATGCGACTGTCTTTAGCTAGCGAATTCACACCTTTACGCAACAATTTGGACTTTAGTGAATAACCCCTTAAGTCTTCAGAAATCATCAACAATATCTGGACAATTTGATATTTTGAGCTGATCTCTGTTGCTGCCTTATTAACTCCTTCGCTACGTGTCATGGCGCTGCGCCATGACACAGAAATACTAGTCGCGTCCATGTCATGGCGCAGCGCCATGACACAGAACCCCCACCCGCATACGGGTTAGGTCGCAGCGCCATGATACGGAACCATGATTTATCTGTCTCCGTACGGGCTATGGCACTGCGACAAGTTATCAACTCACGATCTCCGCCCATAGCGAAGGGGTTAATATGCAGTCCAAACCAAAACTGCATGCTGTTTTTACTTCATAGGAGTGTACTACCCTATGAACAGTCCTAAGATAGGGACCTGGGCACATTTGTATTTTATATAAATATGTCTTCCCCAACTCCACCAACAATACAGGGTGGTGTGTAGGTTTCCACATAAAATCTGGGGCTTGTAAAGGGCTCACAACAGTTGTAGCTACTACTGGACCAGTAGTCCCTAAGGGTGGGAATATCTGCCACATCTCCAAAGTAGATAAGTAATTAAAGAAGAATTTCCCATTAACCCCCACAATAACATTTTTTAATTAGTGTTTTTTAGATGAAATATGGAGAAAGGAAAGTTTTTGTAGATTTCAAATAGTGTTTAGAGTGATGCTTATCTCAGTCTACTATTGAAAACTGTTGTGACAGCCATGTCAGTTTATTAGTAGTGTGGACTCCACTTTTTTCTTTACTCTCAGGTGAAACTATGTTATCTAAATGAACATAGATTATTAGTTGATGATTGTGCATAGAAAACACTTCTAGGAAATAGGTGGGTCATTTTATTTAATGTGTAATTATAAATAATGGGTAACAGACATCTATGAGCTGTTTCTGCAGAGATCTGTTCTAGTACAGCAGCAAGAAAAAGTCTAGAATGATTACAGCAGTTTTGTAGAAGGTAACAAACTAAATGATAAAAACTCAGCATCTCACTTATTGACTAAAGGCCAAATACTCATGTAGAGGTCTGAATTCCCATGTATTCTCCACTTCTCCATGTTCAGTTACTGACTAAACTCTGCAAAGTGGTGAATACAGGGCCAATTTGGGCGACTACAATATTTGGAATCTTATGGAGAACTTTGCATTACTTTTAGTGTTCGTGCACAGGTACTACTATTGAATAAGCTGTGAAGTGTGCCAAAGATGCGAATGTGACTAGATGTACTTCTCCGAATTCACCAGTTTGACTTCACCACTTCAGACTGGCTAATTGGAGGGCTGATGGCAGAGCTCTGGTGTGGTGTAAGGTAACTATTCAGTCAAAAGTGACAATGGCAACTGTGGCTAAATAACAGGACCTAGGGACAAGGTGACAGTGTAACGTAGGAAGGACTACGAACATGGAATTATCCAAACATGAAGACACTTTAATGGGATCCAGGACAAACAGAAACATGTTTGGAATCACAGACATGGCAAGAACCAAATACTCAGGACGCGGATACAGGATACTCAGGTACAGGTGCAGGTTCAGACACAAATGCAAGTGCAGGTGCTGACTCAGATGTGGGTACAAGTGCAGAGTCAGGTGCTGACTCAAATAAAAGTGCAGACCCAGACTCAGGTACTTGAGCAGAGTGCAAAAAGAGTGAAAGTTTATCTTCAATACACAGAATCACAGCAGGAGTTGGCACAGATTAGCACTGAGGTGCGGAGTCTAAGATGGGCCATGTCTTCACCCTGAAATCCCTGTAAGGGGGTATGGCCTTTGAGGCAGGCACCTCCCAGGTTGCAGCCTTCAAGGAACACCCCCCTCCCTGATGGCAGCTGTATAGACTCACAATGAACTCAGACAGATATTTTGAACAGCATAACTATAAATGTAGAGAGCATAGAAGTGCAGCATAACAAATCAGTTACTTACAGCAATCCTGGGCACATGTGGAACTGTAACACACAGCACCCATTAGTAGCAGCTCAGAAACAGGGTAGTCACTGCCCAGACACAGCTCAGGAACAAGGAAATCATCAGATGCTGCAAACTGATTAGTGCAGAACTTGACAGAAACTGAAGGTACAAGCTGTAGAGCTGACACACCATGGAACAGAATACTTGAAAACAACTAGAACAGAATTCACATGAAATAGATCCCTATAAGGCAGACTTGAAACTGAACAGAACTTGATTCAGGATACAAACACGATCCTTCCTTCCACTGGTGATTTTAATTTGATAATGATCGAGCACTGCTGAAGGCAGTGCTCAGCTTTTTGAATTTGCTGCCGCTGACGTCATCTGTGATGTCAGTGACTTCAGATTGGCTGATCTAACCCAGAAATGCTGGGGAGAGCTGTGTCTCTGTCTCTGCAGCATCTGTCAACATTCAGCTGGCAGAAGTGATGAGTAGTACGCGCATGCAAGCACTGCTTGTTACACATAGTAACAGATACAGTTAGTGGGACGGTGGAAGACTGACGTCACTGCAGTTCACTGGGGGGAATTTGCCCCACTCTGCATGACATCGCATTCTACTTCTATCTGACTGACTACTCCACACTATGCATCCGACAGTGATTACCGCTGTCTGCTTGTTCTACCAGTCTATTCTCTGCTTAGTCAATAATGAGAAGTGAATTTGCGACTATTTGGAAGTGTGACTTGAATTGTAGCGAGGTGAATTCTACAGGTGAATTCATCCTTTAGTCAATGAGGCCTTATGTGATTCTAACTATGCTATGTACTCTTACTTATGATTAATTCAGGATTGTATTAAAGCTAATTTGGGCTCTGGACGAAGTCTTGCTTCTCCATTTCCTATACAACACTTCTAAAATGGATAGCACTAAATATTATTTAGAAGATATAGGTGAATGATTTTGAAAGGGTTAAATTGGGAATTATTCATCAAAATGAGAATTTGACTGTCAAAGTGAAATCTCATCACTATACTCTACTCCTTATGCAGTAAACAGAGGATTCCCATAGTGTTTCAAGTATGGAAACCGGCACTCCCAGTAGTAAAAGCAAAAAAGTTTATTTCTTCATATTAAGAGCAGTGTGCATCATGGTAGATAAAAGTTAGGCATATATGATGGCACCCCCTAACGCGTTTCGTGCATTAGGGCGCACTGCTTTTAATATGAAGAAAGAAACTTTTTTGCTTTTACTTCTGGGAGTGCCGGTTTCCATACTTGAACTGCTTATGAAACGGCTTTCTTTCCAGCCTGAGCACCCCATGCTTTACTACCTTTTTGACTGAGGCGGACACACCCAGGGATTTGCAGCACCTACAACTACACAGCAAGTATTCGATTCCCATAGTGTGTAGTGTGGCGTAGTCAGTTGAACAGTAGGATCCTTGTCATCAGCCCCGTAATTAGCGACTTTAATCTGACAAAGTAAAACTTGAAAATGCAACACAATATTGTCTTGCTGAAATTGCTACTGTGACAGACATCAACAGTAATGCTTGATGAATAGAAGAATTACTTGTGCACATGGATGCTAAATGGTGAGAAGCGCTCCGTAAGTCCACAACTGACGTAAGTGTCTGAATTGGTCTCAAATTCGCCACATGGCAGAGTTTACTGAATGTACAAATATGGCGATGGGAGAATAAATTCATATGTTTATGTAGGTATTCAGCCTTTCATGAATAAGCCCAAAAATGATCCACCCAAAATGGGAATGGACATGTTTATCTCTTGTTATATGGAAACGGCATTCTCTGTATGAGTAAAATGTGGATTGTGGTTCTGTAACTAGGAGACAAAGGGGGGAATTCACCATAGTGCGAAGTGAGCTCCGGATCCTTCGCCTCACTTCGCACAGACTGTTATGCGCTCGCTGATGTGCTGCACGTGGACATCAGTGAACGCTTTAAAGGGATTCCAGTCTCGGCAAGGAATCTCTTTTGGTCTCTCCAAGACTGAAATCCCTTTAAAGCATTTGCTGATGTCCACGTGCAGGACAGTCTGTGCGAAGTGAGTCAAAGGATCCGGACCTGATTTCGCACTATGGTGAATTCCTCCCAAATAATTCTAGCACAAGCACATAGGGTTTCTGCACATTTATTAAAAAAATTAAAAGGGTTGTTGCTCAAAATGTTTGAGGAATCCCACCTTACACTATATATTTTACAATTAAAATTACTGTTCATTTGTTAATAAAAGCTAAATTACAGAGCAAAAACCACCAGATGAATTGGCACAAAGCTCATCCTACTTACTTTTCCTTTGATAAATACAACCTAAATATTGATTTGTTGCTAATTAGAAAACTAGAGCAGCTAATATGTGAATACACACTAGTCTCTTAGTACCATTTCTTACATTTTCTTGTTTGCATAAGCAAATTCTTTTCAAACCTTCTTTTTTATTGTTCTAGTTTTCCTTCCACAAAACCACAATAAGTGAATCTCTTTATACTTTTACTGGTGCTGTATAGTTTACTTTCATAGCACTTAGCAAAATCATCACTTAGGCTTAGCAAAAAGGTATCTGGGATATCGGTAAACTGTTTTGTTGCATCAATTATTAACAATGAAAAACAGTATGAATCGACTTCCATTTAAATAAGGGATTGCACATTAGACACTAGCTTTGGACAATTCTTTGGAACTTTGTGATAAAAAAATATATAAAGATTTTGAAAAGAATTTCCCATGCAAATGTTGCATAAAAGAACAGTAAACATTTTTTTGTAACTATATTTTTATTCAGATGCCATAAAGCCATAGGATCTATATTTTTTGGTCTTCTGTCACTGATGTATTATAACTCCCAGAATTTAATTGACATCCAAAGTCTCTGAGATTTGTAGTTCAGAAGCAGATGGTCAGCTGTAGGTTGAAGATCATTGGCTAAGGCATTGATGGCATCCATCGCGTATTCTTATGCAGCCTTAAAAAAAAAACACATACTGTGGGACAAATTCAACAGAAGAAGGATTTCAGGAAGTTTGGGAGGAGGGGCGTTATTAGAAAGAACTGCTGTGGGACTCTTTGTTGCAATAGAGTGAATTCACTGCTCACATACAGACTACGTATCCCCAAACTAACTTTCCTCTGTTCTCTGCAGCCAAGTGAGGCAAAATCCCTGTGTGCAAAGAGAAAGAGACTCGTACAACTCAACCATGGGGCTAATAGTATTTTTAAATGCAGTAATCACAAGGCTTCTTTTCATTCTTCATTCTTTAGTGGGAGTTTGGAGAGTGGCTGAAATTAAAAAGGACAAGATGTATTGGCTTCTGGCACTGCTGAACATTTTTCAGTGTCTAGAGATGGTCCTGACACTGAAATTTAAGAAAGGCAGAGGTTTAAAATGGTAAGTGAATTTGCATAAATTGTATTAATTACAACTAGCTTACTTCTATGTTTTTACTTTGCTGCCTGAAATCTTTCATTTCAAATATTATTCTATCTCGAAATCTATCTGTATCTGTCTGTCTGTCTATCTATCATCCATCCATCTGTATCTATCTATCTGTATCTGTCTATCCATCCATCTGTATCTGTCTATCCATTCTATCTATCTATCTATCTATCTATCTATCTATCTATCTATCTATCTATCTGTATCTATCTATCTATCTATCTATCTATCTATCTATCTATCTATCTATCTATCTATCTATCTATGTATCTGTATCTATCTATCTATCTATCTATCTATCTATCTATCTATCTATCTGTATCTATCTATCTGTATCTATCTATCACTTTTGTTACTTAATGTGTATTTGAAAATCATATATATATATATATATATATAGATAGATATAGATATATTCATATTTTGCTTATATTTACTAACCTATGTTCTATATCCATTTAAATTGTAGTAAAATTATCACAGCTACTTGTTGATTGGTTGCTATGGGCGAAATTTATTAAAGTCAGAAAGACCAGCGGTCTTTTCAACTTTACCGAGAGAAATATCAGGTTGATCTCCCAAGATTTAATTTGAGATCTCGAGATCGAATTTCTCAATTTCGAGTTTTCGAATTGTTTTCCGTGGATAGGTAGCCATGCTTTACATTAGTAGCGTGGCTACCTTTCCATGGAAAATACTCAAACTTCGGGATCGCGAAACTTGATCTCATGAATACAAATGAAATCTTATGAGAATAAAACAAGATTTCTATCAGTAAAGTCGGAAACACCCAGAGCGGTCTTTCCGACTTTAATAATTTTTGCCCATATATGTGTCACAATGCTAAGGCAAATTTGTATCTATGTTTCTAAATTTCCCCCTACATTATTATTATTACTATAATATAGTAACAATGTTATATAATAACTATACTATAATATAAGTGATAATAATATACTATATTATAAGGGAACTGTATTATATAAAGCAGGGAGTGCTCTAATATTTTGAGCACCTTGCTAACAAAAAGAGGATGACAGGGTTCAGTAAATATTTGACACTTCTTAACAGTGGATTTGCTCATCATGTTTATCTTTACAGTTCTAAATATCTTAGACAAATGTGTTATTATTTGCAATAAGAAACATAGTATAGGATGTACTATACAACATGGTATTTAGGTATGTATAAATAGTGTAGTCTTTTTGGATAGATATCCTCTTCTACAGTTGTTGACCTCCCAGCATCCTTTGCAAGCCTTTTTTTAGCCAATAACTCTGGATAGGGGGAATTATATCTATAGTTGGAGAGCCACACTTTGGAATTCTCTGCTGAAAAGATGTTTTTACAATTTGTTATAGGTCATCTACAAATTGTGTGAAGTATTTTTTGTATTGTGAACTTGTAAAATTGTGAACTTTTACTGAAATCTAATTGGTTGCTATTGGTTACAGCACTAGTTACAACACTAGTAAATTTACTAGTAAATGAGTAAAAAAGGCAAATCAAGTGGTCACATTCAAAAATAAACGTTTTGCACCTCCTGTAACATCATGTATAAAATCAGCACCAAAGATTTTCTCTATTCACTAACTGATCAGAGTTTTTCCTGGGATTTCACGCAGTGTAAGGGGGTAACTGACTAAAGTCCGAATTGTCTCGAAAAGGTGTGAATTCGCCACTTCCCCATATTCGGGTATTCAGCAAACTCTGCGATGTGGCAAATTTTCCAGCTAACAACAGTCACACACTGCAAAATAGACTGCTACTGACGCGGTCGTGGCTTTTACCATGGACATATTAATGATGCATATTTACTATGGGAATACTGATGCGGTCACAGATTTGCTATGGGAATCCTCTGTTTAATCAATAAGGAGTAGAGAATAAGGGCGTAGCCACCTGAAGTGATGAGAATTCACTTCTATAGTCAAATTCTCACTTTAGTCAGTAACCCCTAAGAGATGGTCTTGTTCAGAGTGATTGTGTTACTTTATTCAAAGAATAGTACATGCAAATTGCACACTTACATCTGCTTGTTTCCCATGTTTGCATATTCAACACAAAACCCAATTGCACAAAACCTCTAAATCCATCAATGTAGATTTATTCTATTGACCCTAACATGTGCAGTATTTATGTTGTCTTAATTGTAGGTTTAAAATGTGGAACAGAGCGAAGTGCTACCGTGCCACTTACCAGCTGATGGGTTTGTGGAGTAATCTACATCAGTTAATGCACATGATGTATACAACATTCATATCACTGCAACCCAGAATGCTTTAATATTCTTTTGTATCTGTGTTTACCTCCCACATGAGCATGTTCAGATGCTTCTGATCTCCTTCATAAAAAAAAAAAAATGAATTTCTGTGTCTTTTGGTTTGGCTTTTTGGCTTTTTCTTTACCAATTACAGCTTCAGAATTGCCTATATATTTTTTTGAACCATAAAAAAGTTAAGTTTCTCACAGTCAAATGAGGTGTGAAAGTTAAATAGATTTCCATCAAGCAAAATGAACTGGTCTAATTATATTTATATGTATGTATAATTCTATTTATAAAGCTAAGTTACACAGCGCTGTACAATCCAACAATACAGTTATAATACAGACATGTGGAAAGTGCTTAACATAGCACAAGTGAAGTCAATTACAAGCTTAAAATCATGAAGATACATCATACGTTTCAGGCACTGATTGAAACAAGACGTGGGGAGGTCTCTGTCCTACAGAGCTTACAATCTAAATTTCCATAAGATTAAATCAGGACTAGAGAAACACATTATCACACATTTATTTTTGAATGATTTATTGGCACCTGAGATGCATCAGCTGGATGAGAGCATATTTCTTTAAATTCGTTAGAATGGGTAAATTCCACAGTTGATACTTATTTTATACTTATTCTGCTAAATGAAGTAAGGCCAGACAATGTTATCTTAAAACCAAACAAACTGTGACTTCTTCAGATTTCACAGAGACCTCTTCCCTCCCAGAGTCCTGACTCAGAGTTTCAGAAAATCTGTCCTACCGTTTGATCTATAAGAAAAACTAAACAAAGTGTTTCCAAATATATGCTGTTGTGTTATACACAGATTTTTCCAGGTTGTATACAAGACTTTGTATTTTTTTTCTTCTCAATGCTGTTTTCATCAAATAGGAATGGTTGGGAGAGCCTTTTATCAAGAAATGAAATGCCCTGTTTTGTGGTCCACATATATTTTATTTAACAAAAAGTAAAATATGAGCTGTATAAGTGGATAATATATTACCGTTTGTACCTAAGACTTCAGTCAACCAAGGTTAGTACCTATAGACAACCACAGCAGCAATTAAATATTAGCATGCTGTTTTTTCTCGTCAGTAATGAACTGTTTGAATGCACATTAACCAAAAAAGGCATTTGTTTTAAAAATTTAGATATTAAACGTTGGTGTAAAAAAGTTATCTAATCTAGAGAAAGAAATTAAATTGTGTAGACAGCACTCTCTCAGTGAGGATTTCATTTTACATGTGTACAGTGGAGGAAATAATGATTTGATCCCTTTCTGATTTAGTAAGCTTGCCCACTGACAACGACATGAACAGTTTATAATTTTAAGGGTAGGTTAATTTTAACATAGAGAGATAGAATATCCAAAATAAAATCCAGAAAAAAAATTGTATAAATTATATAAATGTATTTGCATTTTGCAGTATGAAATATGTATTTGAACCCTCTGGCAAACAAGACTTAATACTTGGTGGCAAAACCCTTGTTGGCAAGCACAGCAGTCAGGTGTTTTTTCTAGTTGATGAGGTTTGCGAACAAGTCACGAGGAATTTTGGTCCACTCCTCTTTGCAGATCATTAAGATTTTGAGGCTTTCGCTTGGCAACTCAGAGCTTCAACTCTTTCCATAAGTTTTTTATTTGATTAAGGTCTGGAGACTGGCTAGGCCACTCCATGACATTATTGTGCTTCTTTTTGAGCCACTCTTTTGTTGCCTTGGCTGTATGTTTTGGGTCATTGTCTTTCTGGAATACCCAGCCACAACTCATTTCTAATGTCCTGGTGGGAAGGAGATTATTGCTCAGGATTTTACAGTACGTGGCTCCATCCATTCTCCCATTGATGCAGTGAAGTAGTCCTGTGCCGTTAGCAGAGAAACACCCCCAAAACATAATGATTCCACCTCCATGCTTGACAGTGAAGATGGTGTTCTTTTGGTAATAGGCAGCATTTCTCTTTCTCCAAACACGGTGAGTTGAGTCTTTGCCAAAGAGGTCAATTATTTTCTTATCTGACCATAAAGCCTTCTCCCAATCATTCACAAAATCATCCAGATTTTCATTGGCAAACTTCAAATGGGCCTGTCCATGTGCCTTCTTGAGAAGGGGGACCTTGTGGGCACTACAGGATTTTAAACCATTATGGCATAATGTGTTACCAATGGTTTTCTTAGTGACTGTGGTCCCAGCTGCCTTGAGATCATTAACAAGTTCCCCTTTGTAGTTTTAGGCTGATCTCTCACATTCCTCATGATCAAGGATACTCTGCTAGGTGAGATTTTGCATGGTGCCCCAGATCGATGTCGACTGAGTCACTTTGTATTAGTTCCATTTTCTTACTATTGCACCAATAGTTGTCTCCTTCTCACCCAGTGTCTTACTTATGGTTTGTAGCCCATTCCAGCTTTGTGCAGGTCTTTGATCTTGTCCCTGACATCCTTTGAAACCGCTTTTGTCTTGCCTATGTTGTAGAGGTTAGAGTCTGACTGATTGAGTCTGTGGACAGTAGTCTTTTATAAAGGTGGCTATTTAAGATACCTGTCTTTAATGCAGGTAACTAGTTGATTAAGAGTGTCCAACTGCTCTGTAGGAGCGAGAACTATTAATGGTTGGTAGGGGATCAAATACTTATTTCTCACTGCAAACTACAGATACATTTATATAATTTATAGAATGTGTTTCTCTGGATTTTATTTTGGATATTCTATCTCTCAATGTTAAAATTTACCTACCCTTAAAATTATAAACTGGTTCATGTCTTTGTCAGTGGGAAAACTTACAAAATCAGAAAGAGATCAAATAATTCTTTCTTCTACTGTAAGTTTGACTTCCTAGACAGCTAATAATGCTCCTACAACTAGGAACACATATAAAAAGAGACATGGTGTATATCTAAGATAAATGCTTCTATAATTTATATGCAATTAATTAGCCTACATTTTTAGGATAAGGTAAATGGGGATAAAAGTAGTCACTGTGATTTTCTAGAAGAAATGTAGCAGTCATCATTTAACCAAAATTACTTCTCATTCATTGAAATGATAACCTTGGGCATGAGTAAATGCAAGCAGGAAAAGCCATAAGATATTGTGCAATATTTGTAACATTTTGGTTTTGATCATTTAAATGTATTAGGCCCTTTTTTGACTGAGTGAATTCCAAGGTAACAACCAATATTGCTTGCATGACTTTGCCCTTACAGAAGTAATTCACAGCTAAAGGGACAAATATTCTGTGCACATTTGTGCGCTGTGCTTATTTAATGTGTCCCTATTATAAGGGACACTTTGGAAGGCACACAGATGACAAGGGACTTCAGAAGTTATTCAATGTTGTCAGCTTTAGAGAACATTCTATTGTTTTAAACCACTTTATTGCATTCATAAGAATGGATGGTCAGAAGAGTTGTCATGGACGTCCGCAGGGGAAATCCAAAGGGGAGTGGTGCCGAATGTCATGATGTCACATGATGGTATCGGGAGTAATCCTAAACTCCAGATGCACCCCACTGTCCTGCTCTATTTTCCTAATGGATGACCATTGGGAGTTTAGGAATATTCTCAATGTGCCCCATTTCCTGGCCTGGCAACCTTCCGGGAGGGGTAATTGCCCCACCCTGCAGATACCCATGAGAGTGGTCACTAAATCTAAGCATCCATGTGTGCTTTCAGGATAGTTTAAAGAAATTCACATTACCACAAGTAAATGAAATGATTCATCCTCCAGTTAGTTTGTATGTTTTACGACAGATATATTACAACTGTGTCCCACTGGACATAAAAAAAAATGAAAGAAAAACTGATTTAGTATCAGCAGGAGATAAGTCTTTATCCCACTGGTCAAATCTATTGGAAAGTATATTATAAACCCAAACTGCATTTTACATTGCCAAGTGTCCTGGCATATGAAATAATGATGTAATGATTAAATAACATTAAGTGCAATAAATAGCTATATTTTAAATTCACGTCTTTATGTGTGCCCTAGTACATCGTATCAGTGCAGACTATGACAAAAAAACATAGGGGGTTGGGTTTGATTCAACTCTGCCAGCCTGTTTTCTGTTATTTTCATTTGCTTTGTCTGTAAAAGAAAAGTAACACAAAAAAAACAAAACTAAGAATACCTGAAAGGAATTTCTAGTTACCAGTTGTTTTGGTTTATGAAGTATAATATTTAGATATAAAAACTGGGCTTTCAGGCATACTTCCTGAATATGTATTATCTCAAACACCATAGACACAGAAAGCAAAGGGGCAGGGTGAGGTCTGGTTAACAACATGGCTATCAGCAGAGATAAAAACAGACAGACGGCTTCACAGCCGTTACCTTAAGATCCTTACGTTTACATTATAATCAATGGAGCCTTTTCACAAGAGCCGTTACATTTCTTTTTGTATTAATACAAATAGCACACAGCACTTTTAATTTAATTTATTATACTTTCGCATTGATCACCGCCACCTAACGATCATAGATTTGCACCTTCACCAATGACATGCAAGCTACCCACATTTAAATTATGTATACGTTACCGTATCAACCTAACCTATTTGGTTCCTAATTACCAACTGCTGTCATGAATCATGGTTTCACCGCACTGGTTGGGCTGCCTATATAAGAGCCCTTGTTACACACAGCACATATACTATGACTAAGCACCTCGGCGCGAAACACATAAGGTGCTGACTCTATTTTGCTTTTATCCTGCACATGGATTTTTAATCATTGTGTAAATAAAATTTCTTACGTTTTATACTTTTGGACGATTATTCGTCTTTGCTAAAAACAGACAGAAACCAATAAAATTCATGAAGTCAATTTCAAAGATAACATTTTTACATGTGCAGTGTCTGAATGCCTGTCATGTCAATCCAAATGGGAATTTGTATTTTTTGGAAGTTACAAGCCCTTTAACTTTGAATAGGCTCCACTCTGATTTACTGTAAGAGGATTATTGCAAATGTCTAAAAGCCAAGTTTAAACAGTTAAAAACACCCAAATGTCCAGATCATCAACATAATTCTCTACAGGTGCGTTAGCCAAATTTGGCTACTTGCAGATGTACTCATTGGGGACAGTGTACTTTGTCTGCCAGTGAATACATACACGTTCCAACAGCAGTCATCAGCAGACCAGATTCGTCATACTAAACAATAACATTTTGGATGTGACTCTCAATTTACACAGTAAAAGAATCTGATGACAAGCCTATCTCACGGGAGAGCTTGGGATTAATATTACAGATGTTACCTAAGGGTCCTGTGATGTTAATAGTATTATATATTCATATCTTAATAATTCTATTTATAAAGTTTAAAGTTCCATTTGAACATTGAATTTTTCTTTTAAACTTTGTCTGCCAAGACAGCTTCACGTATTATTTTACTTGTGTTCAAAACATACAAAGTCTTGCCAAAGTCTCCTAAACTGATTCATATATTGTTGAACTGATTAAGATTTCTAATGTATCAGATTGTGTTGGAATGTATTCGGTAATGCCATTGGAATCAGTGGAGTACCTATGCATTAAAAACTACACACTTATTTTATTTCGAATAAAAGATGTTTAGATTTTATTGATGTTCTAGTTTTTTGGAACCAAATAAGTTATCCAGTGATAGATTTTTTAAGGTCATGCTTGACATGTATCTAAACTTTCTCCATTAAGCTGTTAGAAAAAGCAGTATGATGTTATAAACCACCTGCAGATTTTGACTTGAACAGTATATTTGGAACTCTTGTCCTACTGTTCTACATTATCTTAGATATCCTACATGATATACTCTTGCATAGAACAAAAAATAAAATGGAATCTGGAATTTTATGTACAGTGGTGTGAAAAAGTGTTTGCCCCTTCCTCATTTCCTGTTTTTTTGCATGTT
>WMED01014862.1:0-13865 GCA_019650415.1 Pipa parva | reverse complement strand
TTGGGGGTAAAAAGAATGTAAGACGCTGTCTTACTTTCGGGGAAACACGGTATGTTACTATGTTCCGTGCATGCAAAGTAATGAGAGGAGCTCTGTAAATCCACGACTATTATAGTCACGTGAATTAGAAGCTTATTCACCACATCACAAAGTTTGCTCAATAAGTGAACATAGAGAAGTTGCAATCAAAGTGAATTCATAGCTACAGTATATGCGGCTATTTGTCCTTTAGTCAATAAGGCCCCAAGTTCCTCCTTTGTGAAAGACAGGAGGTATCTGGAAAGAGTCTGAACATATTCCTGTTTTTGACTGTTTTGTTTTGTGATTCTCCCAGAAAAAGAAAAAGAAAGCCAAGGTGGGTTAATTGTGCATCAGCATATATTTGACAATATAACGCATGTGCAAGGTTTCATAGCAAACATAGCTTTATATAACCTGGCTTTGCAAGACTGCTGCACAAAAGGACTTTACATAATAACAACTTGTGAATTTTGTTATTTGTTGTGATTTTTCATTTTTTGTTTGGTGTTTGTTAGTGTTCGGGAATTACAAACAAATTGGGACATGGTAGATACGTATTTAACTACAATTCAATCAGCAGCTCGACTTGTATTCTAGCATCTTGCCACAAGTTGATAATCAGTACTTTTTATTTGCCAGTGGGGCAGTTAGGTCCATTAGTACATACCAAATTCCAAATCAAGCAGACGTATTTAGGACTTAGGTAAAATTGAGACAGACTGAGTTTACTGGAATAATTCATTTCAGTTTTATGGTATTGTTATGTAAAATTCCTATACGTGTCATTTCTTCGACTATCTAGAATCACAAAAATGGACTTGAAAAGTAAAGTGATCTTCACATGCAAAGTCTCCTAATAACCTGGCCTGAATATTGTTTGTGCCTATAATGTGGCAGTTTATCAAATGATAATAATACCTCTGTCCTAGGTTAAATCCTCCAAACCTCCCTTAAAGACAAATGCTACTTAAAGTGCCTGTTTACAAAAGTACATTATCAACCATATTAATCTAAGTTACAATGCAATTTGTCAATGCGGTTTGTTAAATTGTGCGTTACTAGTTTTCCTCTTGCCAATGTGTAATCTGTGCTTCTTTCAGGTTTAGTCAGAGACACAAGCTAACACTGAAGGGGGGAATTCACCATTGAGCGAAGTGAGCTCTGGATCCTTCGGCTCACTTCGCACATGGTGGTTATGCGCTTGGTGATGTCCTGCACACGGACATCAGCGAGCGCTTTAAAGGGATTCCAGTCCCGGTGAGGCAACTCTTTTCGTCTCGCCGACAATGGAATCCCTTTAAAGCACTCGCTGATGTCCGCGTGCAGGACATCACCAAGCGCATAACACCATGTGCAAAGTGAGCCGAAGGATTCGGAGCTCACTTCGCTGAATGTGAATTCCCCCCTGATTTATCATTGCACAAAACAGCCATTGATGGGATTATGCTGTTCATAGCCTGACATCTATTCAGTGTGAAATAGTCTAGTCAAATTACTAACAATGATTAAATGCTACTCCTATACATCACTACCCTAACCACTGTTTTTGGTTTAACTTTATTATTTATGACATTTTTCTTTAAAATAAAATTCTCTTTACTTACTAGTAGAGCTATTGTATCTGTAAGGCTTCATTATTTAACACATTTAAAAGTGATAGCCGGGAGCACAGTGAACTGAAGGATGGTAAATATAAAGACAGTGATATTATCCCCCTAATGTAGTACAGGATGTCTCCATAAACAAATATGTACTTAGCATAAGTAGTACCATTGGTCATTATCAATACTGGATTATTATACTGTATAGCGAGATTGAGACAGAAGAGCGCCTCTCTCTTCATCAAGGGTGTAGGGGGGCATATATTTAAAATAAAAAGTGTTTAAACTATTAAAACGTTGAACCTGACATGTGTGATTTTACTTTGCTAAGTAAAGCACTTTAGTTCACTGCATAATTTAGTCTGTCATTACATGCTGAAAGGGGCGTGGCTACATAGTGGGTGTGGCCTAAAGTGCCAACATTTCACTGTGTATTAGCTCCTGAGATTTAAATCCAGCGTTGGTCATTAGAGTGATTTGTTATTTCATAACCAACTGTATTTCTTTGTGTCCAATGTACCTCTGAGCCAACAGACTTTGACGTATATCGGGGTGGATGACGTTAGGGCTGAAAGATTTATTTAGAAGAATTCACAAAAACAGTTTTTTCTCTTGCTTATGCCTTTATGTCTTTGGGTGACTAACATTTTAGAGATGTATACGCAGTAGAGACAAATACATTCAAATCATTCCAACCTGTGTGGAGTAGAAACAGTAAATATTAAACATGTAAAACTAATTATTCCCTTCAGCAAACTAGATCAATCAATTTATTTTTCTACTGTCTAGTTCTATGTTTCTATGCCCTGAAGGAATTGACAAATGTAATATTAGCGACATAGTTACGGAAAGACATTTTTCAAGAAAATAACTTAACCTATTTGAGAGATTATCATTATCTCAAGTGGATTTCTACAATGCTTTTTCTACTTTGGAGTGATGGTTGCCATGGTTGCATCATGATAAATCCTGATGACCTAGTTAAGGTATTCTAGCTTAATAATTTTGCACAATGTTACGGAATTTAAGAAACTCTACTGAATTCTGAAAGAAAAATGCAAACGCAATAACATTTTACTTGGACTCTTAATTTTGTCTTTTTTTTTTTTTTACCATTTTTTCTGATCTTACCATAAATCACTTAGAATCCTCTATAAATATAGAAACATAAATCATGGGATGGAGTTTCTGTATCATTTACTAGCAGCAACATTAAGGGGGTAATTCATCAAGCAGCAAAGTGAGCTACGATCCGTTCGGCTCACTTCGCTAATAGTAGTATGCGCATGCTGATGTCCTGTACGCGGACATCAGCATGCGCATTAAAGGGATTCCCGTCTCGGCGAGGCAACTCTTTTGGTCTCGCCAAGACTGGAATCCCTTTATTGCGCATGCTGATATCCGCATACAGGAAATCAGCATGCGCATACTACTATTAGCGAAGTGTGCCGAACGGATCGAAGCTCACTTTGCTTCTTGATGAATTACCCTCTTATAAGAGTTTTAAATCAGTTTGCTACATTATTTAAATTTAATAACTTCATTGCTAGTTCCCGAAGCAATGTCATCTACATTTCCAAAAATATAGCAATATTAAATTTTAATACTCGAAAACTCACTATGTACATATTTAGATATGTACGGCGACATCAGTTACATTTTTTTTTTATTAAAGTGGATTGAAATATTTCTCTAAATATCCTTTTTCCTGCTAATAATTTAGCCTGTAAGATCATTTTAAAACAGATTGTCATTTGGATTATCCAATTTTCTGCAAGACTAATTTCTGCTTGACTTTGCATGGCATTGAAATAATTAAATATCAGTTAGTTTGCGTAATTAATTGCTGAGCATAACAATCATTGAGTTCATTTGTTGTTTCCTACATAAAAAGAAACATCCGTTAATTTCTTTCCCATCTTTATTTAGATTGTTTGGAAATGTAGATCTGAAATGTTATTGATATTCAATAGTGTAAAATTCCTGAAGTCCCAAATAGTTTTGAATTATTTTGCTCTTGGGTCCCTTAACCTCCAAATGCAGGGTAATCGAAATGGCTACTATTTATTATATACCAGAGCACTTCTACAGAGCGCTCTTTAAACTGCTTTCTCAAGCAAGCCAGTGATAGAGGGTACCAACTACTTACCAGTATAATGGGACTGCAATGTTGTTTTAATTGCTTCCTACTATCATTTTATATCTATTGAGCATGAGTGAGACTAGGCCACCAACTGAAAGTTCTCCGGAGAGAGACTACATTTAACCGATTACCTAGTAATATAGAAAACAGACATTTTAAGACTGGAATTTTATTTTTTTGCTTAAAAATGCAGTGTTACAATCCCTTTTGTGACCTAATTCCTTTTAATTGGATTGGCCGGTCTCCCTCCATATTCCATGCAAATCCCTCCACTGTAAAAGCACAGTGTTTCCAGAGGCTTGTGTGGCCTCAGAAATACCTATAACTTCTCATTTGCTATGAAAGCTTCACTGAGAATAACCCATCAGGGTCCCGCGGGTCTCCATGCAAACCATTATCTCAAAATTTCAACGACATCCATTGAGGCTCCATAAGGTGATGAGCAGAATTGGCCTCTATGGGCCATGTGGACAGGTTGATGATGCATGTGAGTAAGTTTTTGCAGGGTTCTCGGTTTATGGTTTATCATTATATTCTGATGATTAGTAGCATTACTAATGTTTTGGACTCCTTGATGCATGGCTCTTCTTATGATGCATTGTTGCAGTTTAATGTCCTAATCACTTATTTATGCCCTGGGTTTGATGTAATCTACTAGAAGAGATAAATAAGCTTCAGGAGAGGTAAATTTTTCCTTTCAGAAAATGTATCAGTGCAGGTGAATTTTCTGAATGGAATCTATTAAACTTCAGACCTTAAATCGTTACTGCATGATGCACATTCCTCTTTCTATTTCCTGATGGTTTGCATTGGGGAGTTGTCGCATGGACATTGTTGCCATTGTTTCTCATTACCCTCTTCCATTCTGTAACCACTCCATTTTCTCCCTTCTTGCGCCTCCGTTCTCACATCCAGCCAATCGTCTTTGTTTCGGACAGATCAAACAGCAATAAGGAGCTGAGTGTGGATGAAGAAGAAAAGAAAAGAAAGAGCATGGAGGGAAAAGATAAGGTCTTTGTGCCATTTTGTCTTTTTGCCATGGCTACCAGCAAATAGATCAGTGCAGTAATCAGGAGTTCGGTCTCGGTAAATGACCTTATCTGTGGTTTCTTTGTAAGATTCTAAAATCTTTTCCCAGTTTGCCACTTGCTCTCTTTTGCCATTCCATACCTCTCCTGTCAGTCTTTGTTATAATCTACATTGAGTAGTGGTCACAGTGGCCTGAGAGACAAGCAAGGCAATATTTGCTGCATAACTGTTACCAACGCTTTTTTTTTTTTTTTAAATATCCTAACTTCCTTTCAAGTCATCCACCTATTTTGTTAAGAAACCAATGTATTTTTTTATTGTGGTTGCTATAACACCTGCATTCAATTGTTGAAAATAGTTTTACTTGAAATGGGTATTAGGCCAGTTCTTTTCAATTAAGGTTGTAGAGAAGATGACTTATGCAGGAAATGAGTAATGAAATGTTGTCTTTTTCTAAGACTTTTGGCAATATAGACAATAGTGCACTTGCAATTGGAAGCAAAATGAATGGGATTTCCAGCAATGCACTAATTGCTGCATTGTGTCTGCTTAACAGTGTATAATAACTAAAGACAGTGTTAAGATGACATTTCTGTTTAGTGGTAGAGTTTGATGGGCCATTTCATGTAGATTTTATTCCAGAATTCATAGACTTTCTACAATATACTGTGTACTTCTTCCCTAATGTCTTATCAAATGTATATCCATGCATTACAATAGCATGAGCAACACCGCAGACTTCCATAAAAGTTAACCTGGGTTATTTAAGGCTCAAGCTATTACCCTCTACTGTTGAACCACAATCCCAGAGACATATTGTTGTTGAGAGATAAAGTTAAGCAACAGATAGAGAGCCACAGGTAGAATAACTGCCTGTCCCAACTGCCTATCAGAAGACCCCTTGATACCAGGCCACATGGTGGTGATGTGCGCACAGGGAGAGCATCACCATAATGTAGCCGGCAACAGGAATTTCACTGCCCCCCCATCCTCCCAGTCTGTCAAACCTTGGTTAAGAGGGGACTAGTCCCCAACCCAGCAAAGGTTGGGGACTGCTGCTCTAAGGCATAGCTCTGCTAATTTGATAGGATGTAAATGTTATCTTTTAAGGAATAAAGCTAAGGGGATCGTTATTTACTGTACTTTGTTTTAGGTGATATTCCTTTGCTTATCCTTGCATTATCCTTTGATTTTTCAAGTTATTGTCTTGTGTTATTTAAGTTATTTTCAAATTATTGTTTTCAAGTTATTGTTATTTTTCAAGTCTTGTCCATGCTGGGAATATATTCTGGTTGAAACACTATATTTTGAAGACACATTATTCAAGATTATGGCCACTCTTTATAGCATGTACAATAATGTCCCTTTTTAGTTTTTGCGTAGTCCATTGGGAGAATTACTGTGGTTAGCATTTATGGGGGTAAAATATTCATTTAGATGTAATTTTAGCAGATTACTGCAATTAACAGATTTAACCATCCAGAATATTTTTAGACCCATGTGTTTCAGTATTTCTGCCACGTTGATAGAAATCCCTCAAACAGGAACTGAGAAACTGACAAATAATAAATGGCTGAATAAAGAACTACCATAATGCATTTAGCTAACATTAGTCCTGCAGACTCAACTTTCCAGAATGCCTTATCTTAAACTACACTTCAAGTCAACAATACTTATCTGGTTTTAGCAAGACAAAAATAAATATCAAGAAAGGAAAAAGGAAAATAGTCCCCACACACTGAGCGCCAACCTAGTATTAGTCACATGAGCATTAGCAGCATTAGCAAAACCTTGTATTACTTATTGCAGAGAGTACTTAGAGAAAGTACCAATAATTGGCAATAAATCACTAAACTTTTTCATTCTTAAGAACACAGCAGCAGCAGCAGCAGCAGCTAGCCCAGACCTCTGGAATAGTTAATTGACACCTGACATGCCATTTATGGCAGCCTGCCAGATAACCTGCACCAGAGGTGTTTTATTAAAGGAGAAGCCACGTATTTGAAACTGCTGCCCATTTATTAAAAATATATCTATATCTATATATACTGTATATACAGTATATATTAGCAGGGTCCCAAGACCCATGGGGAAGTTATGTTCTTGACCTACTAAATGGGGTCCCATATGTCATAGGAAAGGATCTTAACAACAGTGGTGGAACTATAGAGCATTTGGAGAGTTGTGAGAGTCCTAGGGACCCCTACTAGTTGAGGTTTATTTTGGTCAGTGGTTCTCAACCTGGGGGTCGCACAGCCATCCCACGGGGTCGAGAACCGCTGCGGCACCCAGAAGCACCCTTCTTATAAGGGTTCCTGCGGGTGACATCGGCCGAAAACGTCACCACATGATGCACGTACATGATCATGTTTCGCCCGAACGTCACCACGTCATGCGGGTACGTGATGACGTTTCACCTGAACGTCATCACGTGATGCGCGATGACGCCAGCGCTGGGGGTCGCGGCATGGTAAAGGTTAAGAACCGCTGATTTAGGTTATACTAATTATTTCCATAGCACTAATGTTACAGTAGTGCTATGCAATATAATTGGGCTTTAAATCATAACCACTTACTTGCCGGTTAATGATTAATAGCGCTGGATGGGGGCTGATGCTGGGGGGGATTGGGAGGAAGTGTGGGGGTCCCAGGGACCTCTGTTAGCTGGGGTTTATTTAATTTTTAGGAGGAGCGCATTTACATGAATGCACTTGAGAATATCGTGGGAGGGAGCGACTTGTCAATCATATATATGATGCTTCCTCTTAACTTCTCCCAACCCGACTTGAGAAAGAAAAATTAGGCTGACAGGGAAACAGACACTGAGAAATGCTGTATAAAGGTACATTTTTTAAAAATACATCTATATTTAAAATAATGTTTATTTTATTAGCAGAACTTATCGGTAATTCAGTTATTTGAGGTGACAGGTACACTTTACCAACACATTCACTATTCCCATATCCTCTCTAACCATTGAATTGGAGAAAGAATAAGGGTGTTGGGCTGGGAGCTTTACTTTGTCCAATAAAAATGTAGAAAAATCACAGTTCCTAAATGTTTTAATATTTTTCTGAAGCATTCCTAGCCCAGGCTTTAGACCACCGCTTCTTTGTACAAATAAAATTCCTTTCATTGCACTGATACCATTCTATACTATTTTAGCTGATCAGGTAGTTCTGAGAACTTTCAATGCAAATTCAATACACAAAAGACAGACGTACTCTTTTTTTATTTGCATGTCCCAGAAGTCACTTACTGTCTATTGGTTATTACCCACCCTTGTTACAAACAACATCAAGAAAATCACTCTAAGTTGTAAGCTTAAATATGTTCAACTTGTGTAGAATGTGGCTTGGTACCTTTGTGTAAGTGTGCAACAAACCATACCTTTAAATGTTTGTGGTAGAATTCATTTTAATGAAATTTTGTTGTGATCCCCCCCCAAATGTGCATACTCCGATTAAATGATTTTGCCTTTTTCTATTTGTTATAGGCCTCTATCAATTCAGATGAGACAGAGGAAGAAAAGCAATTCAAGAAAATCTTCCAACAAATTGCAGGAGAGGTAAGTATGAACATAAAGGCACGGTATTAACAGATTATTTATTAATGTAAAACTAGAAAATATAGGGGCTAGATGGCAAATAAATAAGTTATTTATAGGTATAACATATGGTTTTCTGGACTCCATCACCACACTAAATACATGCATTACAGCATCCCTTTAAGTAGGTTCCATTTTGAAATGCATCCTGCAGGGCAATGAGGATTTAGAGGCATCTCCAATACAAACTGAAGTGTGTAAGGCTTTACTGAGACCTATTAAAATCTGTATTAGTTATATTTCATACATCTCCCTCATTAAAAGGCAATGTTAGCATGTAGAAGGTGTATACACATGCTGAACAGTTAATCAGTCATGTAGCACTAAGATATTAAAGGTGCTTGGTTATAAATGTGAAATTACTAAAAGCAGGAAGATGTACTGATGTTTGAAGCTAATCCAATACTAGTTTACAGTTAGACAACAATATTTGATGTCATTGATATATGCATCCTAACATTTAATCCCTAATCAGTGCACAACTACAGGAGTGGAGACGAGGCACATTGAGCATATGCAGTGCCTTTAGTATAGAAAAAATATGTATTCACGGAGCTGAAACTTTCATAGGTGTGGAACACTAGTTTCATAGGGCTACTGTACACTTGGGCAGGTACAGCATTTCTAGCCTAAACAAGTTAAAGGCCATTTTACCAGGTAGTTTACAACCCCTGGCAAAAAGTATGGAATCGCCAGTCCCTGAAGATGTTCCTTCAGTTGTTTATTGTTGTAGGAAAAAAGCGGATCACAGATATGACCAAAAACTAAAGGCATTTCAAATGGTAACTTTCTGGCTTTAAGAAACACTAAAAGAAATCAAGAAAAATAATTATGGCAGCCAGTAACAGTTACATCTATAGAACAAGCACCGGGAATAAATTATGGAATCACTCAATTCTGAGGAAAAGATTATGGAATCATGAAAAACAAAGAATCAAAATATCACTCCAACATATCACTAGTACTTTGTGGCACCACCTCTGGCTTTTATAACTGCTTGCAGTCTCTGAGGCATTGACCTAATGAGTCATAAACAGTATTCTTCGTCAATCTGGCTCCAGCCTTCTCTGATTGCTATTGCCAGATCAGCTTTGCAGGTTGGAGCCTTGTCATGGACCATTTTCTTTAACTTCCACCACAGATTTTCAATTGGATTGAGATCCGGACTGTTTGCGGGCCATAACATTGACCTTATGTGTCTTTCTCCAAGAAATTTTTTCACAGTTTTTGCTCTATGGCAAGATGCATTATCCTCTTGATAAATAATGTCATCATCCCCAAACATCCTTTCGATAGAGGGGATAAGAAAAGTGTCCAAAATTTCAATGTAAACCTGTGCATTTATTGAAGATTTAGTGACAGCCATCTCCCCAGTGACTTTACCTAACATGCAGCCCCATATCATCATTGACTGTGGAAATTTACATGTTTTCTTGAGACAGTCGTCTGCATAAATCTCATTGCATAAACAGCAGCAAACAAAAGTTCCAGCATCATCACCTTGCCCAATGCAGATTCATCACTGAATATGACTTTAATTCAGTCATCTACAGTCCACGATTGCCTTTCCTTAGCCCATTGTAACCTTGTTTTTTTCTGTTTAGGTGTTAGTGATGGTTTTCTTTTAGCTTTTCTGTATGTAAATCCCATTTCCATGAGGTGGTTTCTTACAGTTCGGTCACAGACGTTGACTCCAGTTTCCTCCCATTTTTTCCTCATTTGTTTTGTTGTACATTTTCTGTTTTCATGGCATATTGATTTAAGTTTTCTGTCTTGACACTTTGATGTCTTCCTTGGTCTACCAGTATGCTTGCCTTTAGCCACCTTCCCATGTTTGTGTTTGGTCCAGGTTTTAGACACAGCTGACTGTGAACAACCAACATCTTGTGCAACACTGTGTGATGATTTACCCTCTTTAAGGAGTTTGATCATCCTCTCCTTTTTTTTCAATTGGCATCTCTGGTGTTGGAGCCATGCTTTGTGTCAGTCCACTTGTTGCAACAGCTCTCCAAGGTGTGATCACTCCTTTTTACCTGCATACTAACGAGCAGATTTAAACACTATGCAGGTCTTAGTGTTTGTAATGAAAATTTATAGGGTGATTCCATAATTTTTTCCTCAGAATTGAGTGATTCCATAATTTATTCCCGGTGCTTGTTCTATAAATGTAACTGTTACTGGCTGCCACAATTATTTTCTTGATTTCTTTTAGTGTTTCTTAAAGCCAGAAAGTTGCCTTTTGAAATGCCTTTAGTTTTTGGTCATATCTGTGATCTGCTTTTTTCCGACAACAATAAACAACTGAAGGAACATCCTTAGGGACTGGTGATTCCATCATGTTTGCCAGGGGTTGTATTTGTGTTCGGGGGATAAAAACTACATACAGATTATTTGTCTAGGGTCTAAATTCAGCCACTATTGCTGCAAGGTAGGAACATTTGATACAAAGACAGAAAGTTACCCAACATATGGGTATTTTATGAATTTTATCTGTTTAATCATGTCACTGAATAATAGTGCTTCATTACAGTAACTGGAACCATCCCAAGATCACGATTTAATTCATTCTATTTCTTAAACTAAGGTAATGAAACTTTTGGTGTGCAGGTGCTGGTAGATGGAATACATTAAAATACCTTTGTTTCAGCCAGGGTATATCACTAGGTTTTAGGCCCCTAGCCCTTTATTAAGCTTGTTAAAGGGAGAGTGTTTGGACCTAAAATGTTGTTGCTGGGTTCCCGGAGATATGTCCAGCCCAGAATGAAGACATTTTATTCTCAAAAAAATTCTCAGGAGCTTTACTGGCCTCCCAGATAAATCTACATTTTTACTGCTTCTATTTAATGACGTGAGAAACTCCGCTGTTTCCCAAGAGGTAATAACATCCATTCTTGAACAATGCAAAAGTAATGTACATAGGTGCAGCCTTTCATATAATCAAAGATGTAAAAGAACCGGTTAAGGAAACAATTCAATGAAAGGAATGGAGTAATTACTACTTCAGCAATCGTTTTATTTTTTAATTTACTTATTTCATTATATACAGGGACTACATTAAATGATGATGTATCCCTTTGATTTATTAGGACATGGAAATAAGTGCCGATGAGCTCCAAGGTATTCTGAATGGAGTAGTTAACAAACGTGAGTAAGGGTTCCTTGTCTCTTTGTGTTATGATGTGACAATGCACTGTCTTACTTCTTGTAAACACGAGTTCTCTTGAACTGCAACAAACCTAATTCACCAGTGGTTTGAACTCATAAAATCATGTTAATTAAATGTCAACAAATGTCTAAATACACAAACATCTATACTCTTTAATATACTCTATAGCAGACTTGGGCATTGTATGGTCCACAGGTCACATCCAGACCTTCAACCATCTCCAATAGGCCCACCCAAGCATGTGAAAATGGGGGGGGGGGGCATGGCATGGCCAACAACCATAGGTGCTGGCAAGCTAGGCACACCGTTCTGGCCCTCTAAAACCACCCAGACATTTCACACGGCCCCATGAGAAAAATAATTAGCCACCCCTGTTCTATACTCTATTATATATATGGCATCATTTATAATGTAATAATAGCAATATACTACCTTTAAATGTTTAAAGACCATTAGTAACTTTGTTTTATTTACTGTCATGAAAAAAAATCGAGCTTTAGACAATGATATATCTATCTTAGAGCAATGTCAGAAGAGCGATTTAAATTCTGTCAGTGAAGTCTGCATCAAAATGACAAAAAAATCCAATAAAATGCCATTTTAATGGCCACTGGGTCAATGCTGCTTTGCAACTTTAAGAAAAAACAGTAACTATAACAAAATGCCTTTGCGTCTTACATTACTGCTTTGCATTGTCGTAAGGTGGCTTTGATGCAGTCATCATTAAAGTTAATGCTACACGTTTAGTCTACTTTTTTTTTGCCATTTTGATGGCGGCTTTACCACTCGGTTGTGGAATTATCTGTTCAGTGGCCACTACGAGTGTAACATAACAGGAAAAAACATATTAATCAAAAAAAAAAGACAATATTTTCATTTTGAAGACTTTGGGGGGAATTCACCATTGTGCGAAGTGAGCTCCGAATCCTTCGCCTCACTTCGCACTGACTGATATGCGCTCGCTAATGTCCTGCACGCGGACATCAGCGAATGCTTTAAAGGGATTTCAGTCTCGGCGAGGCAACTCTTTTCGTCTCGCCGAGACTGGAATCCCTTTAAAGCGTTCACTGATGTCCAACATGCAGGACATCAGCGAGCGCATAACACCATGTGCGAAGTGAGCCGAAGGATCCGGACCTCACTTCCCACAATGGTGAATTACTTTATCCTCAAATCATAATTTTTAAAATTGGCAACAAAGTGTTATAGGCATCTATTTGGGCATATAGTATCTGTTCTCCTTTGGTTTTACAGTCATGGGCCACTGTGACATTTTCCTATGCATCAAAATACAGAAGACAATTTTGTTAAAAAGTAGAGAATGAATGAATATTTTTGTTTAAATAAAATATTTAATGAAATCATTTTTTATTAACCTGACTAATACCTCTGATTCCTTGCAGATAAAAACCTTAAGTCATCAGGCTTCACCCTAGAATCATGCCGCAGTATGATTGCACTGATGGATGTATCCTTTTACTTCATATTTGCACCAGTGTGGGGTGTTGTGACAAAGTGCACCTGTCACCTCAGAGCTCTAATACTAATTTAGGTTCTACTAATGAAATAAACGTTTGTAAATATATTTGTATTTTAAAAAATGTACCTTTA
The DNA here is from genome assembly GCA_019650415.1 of Pipa parva. Classification (NCBI taxonomy): domain Eukaryota; kingdom Metazoa; phylum Chordata; class Amphibia; order Anura; family Pipidae; genus Pipa; species Pipa parva. The sequence continues at coordinate 687 of WMED01014862.1, read as the reverse complement.
TACAGCGTTTCTCTGTCATCTTCCCTGTCAGCCTGACTTTTCTTTCCTGAGTCGGTGGGTGGGGCTAAATGATGACTGACATTATAGCTCCTCCCATCAGATCCCTGCTAGATCGTGAATTAAGGGATCTGTTTGGAGGAGCTATAATGTCAGTTATCTCGGGGAAAGTAAAGTCAGGCTGACAGGGAAGATGACAGAGAGAAATGCTGTATAAAGGTACATTTTTTAAAATACATATATATTTAAAAAAACGTTTATTTTATTAGTACAACCTACATTAGTATTAGAGTTTGAGGTGACAGGTACACTTTAAGCCAACAGTATTTGTAAGACAGCACACCCCCTACTGCAAAATTAAAATCTGCAGCACACTCCCTGAGTGCCAAACCACACTCACCTTGCCTCAGAACTTTTACTTACCACACACCTGATGCCACTGTAAGTGAAGAGGAGCAGAGTGAAGTGCTGCTGTTGAGTTATGAGTACAGTACAGAGTGGATCTGTGATGACCCAAAGCTTGAAACAACTTTGTGTGTGTTGGTGAACATAGATCAGAAACAATTATAAGTAACCACACTGGTACGTGGATCAGCAAAAAATGAAAAATGACAACCTTAGGGCACAGTGAACTTGTACAAACCCCAAAATCAGAAAAGTTGGCACGTTGTGTAAATCGTAAATAAAAAC
>WMED01014861.1:0-13866 GCA_019650415.1 Pipa parva | reverse complement strand
GTGCGGGAGATCTCCTACCCTGTGCCACCTTCCGAGAGGGTGCGGGAGATCTCCTGCCCTATGGCACCTCCAGACTGTGTGCGGGTGGGTGAGATCTCCTGCCCTGTGGCACCTACAGTCAGTGTGCGGGTGGGTGAGATCTCCTGCCCTGTGCCACCTCCAGACTGTGTGCGGGAGATCTCCTGTCCTGTGCCATTATTATTATTCTCTAAAGTCCAAATTGTCCCATAAAGGTGTGAATTCGCCAGCTATAGACAGTGGCAATAGACTGCTACTGTCGCAGTTGTGACTTTACTAAGGAAAAATTGTCACAGTTGTGACTTTATAATGGGTGAATTGTCACAGTTGTGACTTTATAATGGGTGAATTGTCGCAGTTGTGGATTTGCTGTTGGAATCCGCTGTTTGAGACTTCGACAGTCAAATTCGGACTTTAGAGAATAACCCCCATAATATGCAATAAAAAAATAAACACTATTTTCATTTCTCTTTTATTCTATTGCTAATAAGAAAAGCCTATGATCTTCATGCAAATGGGAAAGTGAATACTTGGAAATTCTATATTTTTTAAAATTATTGTTCAGATTTAATATATATATTATGATAGAGTGGTCATGTTAGTCCACAGATGTGAAAAAATGTGTCTTCACTGCTTGAAGACTTGATAAAAGGAAGACAGACCTCTTGAACGTTTGTCTATATAAACTATTAGTCCAATAGAAAAAGTATCCTCAAGTATTAAAATACTCATATACTGTATTTGCTGGCGTATAAGACTACTTTTTAACCCCTGAAAATCATCTGAAAAGTTGAGGGTCGTCTTATACGCCGGGTATCACTTTTTTCTCTCCTTACCTAGCTCCTCCGTTGCCCAGCTGTCTGTGCTGAGCGTTACAGCATTCCTCCCCCAGCATTCATGTAACTTCCTGTGAGCGACAGGAAGTTTAATCATTGCTGGGGAAAGGAAATGCTATAGCGCTCAGCACAGACAGCTGGGCAAAAGAGGAGCTAGGTAGGGAGAGAGAAAAGGGGGGGGCGAGCACTAAGATAGCGCCCCCCTCCTTCAGAGGGTAGGGCTTGTAGGGGCAGCACAGTGTGATAGTGCTCTGATAATCTTGGAGACAGGGAGGGTTGGGCAGGCAGGGAGAGCTGACCAATCCAAGTAGGATTTGCCTTGGAAGAGGGTTAGTCTTATACAGCGAGTATATCCCAAACTCTGTATTTTAACTGGAAAATTTATGGGTCGTCTTATACGCCGGCACATAGGTATATATTTGAGTATTTTAATACTTGAGGATACTTTTTTTATTGGACTAACAGTCAGTTTATATAGACAAACGTTCAAGAGGTCTGTCTTCCTTTTTATATATATATATATATATATATATATATATATATATATATATATATATACACACACACACACACACACACACACACACACACACATTATTATTTCATTATTGCGTGTGTAATTTCAGTTAAAGTTCTTTTACATTAGTAAGGACATTTTGTGCAATGTAACAACATTGTGGTAGTAGCCACTACAAGTGCATTCTGTATGTATTATTTTAGTTATAAAGCGTCAAAAATTTACGCAGCGCTGTACAGTTTAGCAATACAAATACAATAGAGACATGGGAAAAGTGCATTTAACAATACAAGTAAAATATCACCAGGATACATCACTTTAAGTGCTAGGTTGTGGTTGACAAAAGAGGTTGGAGGTCCCTGCCCTGTAGAGCTTACAATCATTGTGGTGGTTTCAGTTGAATGAAGCTGCTTCCTGGGATGCATTTTATATATTCACTTTTATCCAAAACCAAAATGTGTAAAAGACTTTGTTTTGGTATAAAGTAAACTCAGTGTTTGCACTTTCTGACTAATATATGTACGGGTCACAGATTATTGGAATCACACTGGCTTTAAGAGAGCTCTATGCATTCTGATGGTAGTTCTGGTTGTTTACTATAGGCTAGAATGCATTGGGTAGCCCTGTGTGTCAGTGTATTTGATGCTGCATAGAAGGAAGCAATTTACCTTTCTTATATTATCACACCTTTCCCAGCAGCCCAGGAAGCTGCATTGTGAGACTGTTTCAAAACACAAAGTAGAAAATTCCAAAATGTGATTCATGTTAACCTTAAAAAGTTTTTATATATGTTTTCCCTTCTAAAAGGAAGTGTATATTATCTGTACAGCTATGAACTAATGTTGGGAATTGTTTCTGTATTTCCTTAGCTTAAGATGTAATTTGTTCCTTGTCACACCCTGAATAATGGTGAAGAAACTCTAACCAATAGACTCCAGCCCAGTCTGTCGTAAGAGGATTAATCACACATGATGATAGTAGGGCTTCTGGGAGGGTTATGGGAAGAAGTAAAACAACATATCTCTTTAACCATACTTGAATAGTAGATGCAAAGAAAGCAAAATATTTGTACAACATAGTCCGTAATCTGCATCAGGGCTATCACTATCTAAGCACCCTTTAATGCTTTAATTACATAAATCTATTAACAGATGTTTTTGATGGGGATATTATGCCTTTAACTCATGCATAGGCATGACCACAGTCTACATTCTCACTAAATTTACTGTTGCTACTACTGATGCTGCCGCTGCTACTACTGATGCTGCCGCTGCTACTACTGATGCTGCCGCTGCTACTACTGATGCTGCCGCTGCTACTACTGATGCTGCCGCTGCTACTACTGATACTACTATTAATACTGCTACTCCTATTGATGCTACTACTACTGATACTGCTGCTACTACTGCTTTGTTTGCTAGTGTCCAACTCCAAATGCTTATTAGTTGCAGCATATGGGATGAGATTCATGGCATTTTTCATGCTATTATTACAGTAGAATAAAACCTGGTAGTGTGAAAGAGGTTTAAGACTGAATAGCATAAGGGAGTTTATATATATTTTAGGCAGAGGACACATTAGTGCATATTATTGCTTAAAACAAAATTTTCTTCCCTGTGTGACCACTATTGTTCAGTTCCTACTGCTGCTAATCCAGTTGCATTGTTCGCATTCGCGTCCATATGCTAGCAAAACGAAACATGAAACGTTCCGTGACAATGGACACGTATCGATCATTACTTTTAATTTTTTTTTTTTTTTTTTGCAATGCACTGTTTTTTAAAAACAACATGCATATATGCGCTAGTGTGACCCTGGCCTTATGTATGGAGGCTGACTTTATCATGTATTTTTGTAAGATGAAACACTTTCTATGGGTTAATGAGCATAAACCTATTTAACCTTTTTCTTGAATTGGGCAGATGTTTTTGTGAGATGTACTGATTGGTAAATGACACATCTTACAGCTATGTTAAGCTATATGGTCTTGTTCATTCTTGTAGTGTACATATTTGTGGGTTGTACACTAGGAGGAGTAAAAATCACAGTTTGTTGATAAAAGGGATACAGATCACTGGGAAGGTTCATGTACATTTTGAAGTCTAATTCCTTTGCATATTTGTCTTTGTAAGCCCAGAAATTATTCTGCCCTTCAAAAACATAACAAATTCTGTTTAGCTCTATGCAGACATGGGATAAGGGTTTTCTGCAGTCGGTGTAATTCCTATTCATACCTGTATGTGGCGCAGTCTTTCATACTACTGTTTTTGCAGTGAGTATCTTTTGGGGGATGTACTGACAGACTAAATTTCCATAATAACAACAGAGTCAGTAAGCAGAAGCTCAGGAGGAGGGAGGTATGTTAGCAGCACACAGAAAACAGTGAGATGAGCACTCAGTAGCCATTTCAGGTAGCATGTATCAAACACTATAGTGTTTATATAGCCCCCTAATGCCACAAATTGCCCATCTTATTCCAACTCCCATGTTGCATGGGTCAGAATTTTCTGTACAACACTTGACTATGCCCTACTTTCAGAGTTAACTCAAGAAATAAAAACGTCTTAAATGAATGAATAGTTACTACATAGTCAATCGGTGCTTTAAATTGTTTCTACAATAGTTTGATAGTTGGATTAATAAATTGAGCAGGACTCAATTCTTTTATAGGTTTTATGTAGAGAATGATGGAACACAGTGGGAGTGGGTGTGAGGTATGTTTGGGAGAAATAACTGCCATGCCAGGCAAAAAGGAGAATTTTGTATCTGATGTTTTGGAGTTTTCAACATTAACAATTGTTTTTTCTCTCTATAGAAATATACTAAGTTCACGTTAACGGCAGTGTGCAGGTCTAGAGTATTAACCATTTGGTAGGGTAACTGCTAACTTGTTATGTTACGATAGCAACAATAATTCTCTCTTTTCTTCCTTAGGGCAGTGTGGCTGCAATGACTCTCTTTTACCCACTTGACACAGCTCGACTCCGACTACAAGGTAAGAGATAGATGCTGAGGGAGGAGCATATCTACCAAACTTCCTAACCCCGTACGCTTGCTCCAGCACTTTGTGCAGATAAGGGAGTGGGGTTCAGGGGCCTGTGGCAGTGCAAGAAAAAAGTTAGGGAGGGGAATAGCATATAGAATTTGGAAGAAATGTGGCCTATTAACTTCAAACTTTCTTTCTGCGTCTGACCCATTTACCTGGCTAAGTGTGAGACCCTTGATCTAACCTATCCACACCCTCTTAAAATAAATTCTAAGAAAACCTTAACTAAGTGAAGCCGCTAGAGGGTTGTAAAAAGTAACCTGCAGATGTGAGGAAATGGAAAAACCTGAATTTAATGAAACAATGAGTTTAGCAGGAGTATAGTACTTAGGGGGTAATTCAGGAACGATCGAAGTACCCTTGCGAAGCTTCTCATCACTTCACCGAGACGGGTACGCGCTCACAGGTCTCCTGCACTCGGAGATCAGTGAACACTTAAAAGGTACTTTGGCTCACCTCGCGACCACTCGAGTCGCCTCGCCGAAGTACCTTTAAAGCGTTTGCTGATCTCCGAGTGCAGAAGACCAGTGAGCGCGTACCCGTCTCTGCGAAGTGATGAGAAGCTTTGCAAGGGTACTTCGATCGTTTCTGAATTACCCCCTTAAAGTGGATGTGTCAGGTCCACTTAACAGACTCTTTTTAGGAAGCAGGGAGTTGTTGCTAAAAGCATTCAACTAAGACTGCAGTAAAAGAAGCAAACTCCATGCTTCTTTTCTGTTCCCATGCCTGACTTTAATTAAAAGTTGGGTTGGGGGGAGCTAAATGATTATGGACATTATAACTCCTCCAATCAGATCCCTGCTAGATCATGATTTAAGGGATTTGATTGGAGAAACTTTAATGTCAGTCATCCTTTTAGCCCCACCCAACCTGACTTTAGATTCAAGTCAAGCATCAGAGCAGAAGGTGATAGGTCCACTTTAAACCTTGTTGCATGGAACTTACTGGAATTACTAACCATATAATTAGCCAGGTCTGACATCAGAACTACCCATTTATAACTTGAAGTGGTGGAACAAGCAAGAACTGAATTGAGAAAAGCTGTTTCAGCAACAATGCTTATTGACTGACTTTATACAGTTCAAACTGTAAATGTATTTGATGTTGTTTTCTGATATCGTTATTGTATTACAGTTTATAATGTACCCTCTTCTGTAATTTGAGGCTGTAAAGTTCACTGCAGAGTTTCATGCCCTGGATACTAACAATGAAAGATGTTTTGTCATTTGCAGTGCCACTTTTCCCCACTTTAGTTACATCTGGAATACAAGTGTTGTTAGATAAATGTGAATAAACATCTTCCTAAGTTTTTTATTTTTTTTTTGCAGTGGACGATAAGAGAAAATCTCGCTCCACACCAGCCGTGCTGCTGGAGATCATGAGAGAGGAGGGAGTGTAAGTCCAGTCCAGTAGTCCTGGGTTAGGTGGAGGGGAAAAGATAATGTTTGTGTAGGATGCTTCTTATCTTTTAATACATTATGGGGGTTATTCAGGAAGCTCCGAAGTGAGGCGCGTAGTGTTCGCCTCACTTCAGAAAAACTGACATGCGCATGCTGATGTCCTGCGCGCGGACATCAGCACGCGTATTAAAGGGATTCCCCTCCCGGCGAGAGCACTTGAGTCTCCTCGCCGGGAGGGGAATCCCTTTAATGCGCGTGCTGATATTCACGTGCAGGACATCAGCATGCGCATTTCAGTTGTTCCGAAGTGAGGCGAACACTATGCGCCTCACTTCGGAGCTTCCTGAATAACCCCCTATGGCTGAATATTGGTTTCTTATATTTTTAATATGCGCAGTGTTCATTGAGCGTTAATGTCTTCTCTGATTAATTTAGGCCTTCCTCATCGATGGCTTCAATTTTCTGAATGTGACATGTAAATTAAAATGAATATACTGTATGTGTACTGGTTATTTTGCAGCGATTGAAGAAACGTGTGTATTTTGCAGCGATTGCCATTTGACCTGAATATTGGTAATTATTAAAGTGAATGTGCCTTATGCCTTCATTCTCAGCCTCTCACCCTAGCCCCATGCTGAAAGTCAGTAGGAATTGTTGAAGGGAAAGTTAAGATGTGTTCCATAGTACCTTCCTTATACACTTACTTCACACAGTGTAATCCTATCTTGTCAAATTATCACTTTAAGTTATATGAAACATGTCTTTCAACAATTTGGTAGCTTTAAGTTGCAACTCAAAGGTACATTCGCACAAAATAAACTATTTGTATATACATCATAGAACACTGTGTATATTGCTTAGTACTTCTACCTGACTTAAAGAGCATGTGACTGAGAGACTTTCTGTTTTTCCCCTCCCCCATGCAGGCTGGCTCCTTACCGGGGATGGTTTCCAGTCATCTCTAGTCTCTGTTGCTCCAACTTTGTCTACTTCTATGCTTTTAACAGCCTGAAGGCATTATGGGTAAAGGACAGCGTGGCAACTACAGGAAAGGATCTTACTATTGGCTTCATTGCTGGTAATGACCATTTTGTGATATCCCATGTTGTGTAGCAATATAAGGGGGGATACGCAACTCATACTATTCCTCAATGCAATAACATTTCCTTTTAGCAATAATTTGAAGATACAATAGTATTTTACTTTTAAATATCAGAGTGGAGCAGGTAAAGCGGTTAAGCTGTATAGGTCAGGCAATGATTAACTCGTGCTCAGTGCAGGTTTCAGATATCTGGATGCGCTGCTCAAAAACTATCACCTTCATGGTTATTCAGAGACTCTGCGTTTCTAAGCAAATACCGTTTTCCTGGGAAATCATATTGATCACTCATCTCCAGTCCATAAGTGCTGTCCAGGTAAGTTCATGATAAAGAAGGATACAGAAAAATGTACAAATCGACATAAGTAAAACGCAGATGGTAGTATGGGGGAAGATTAATTTAACATCTACAGATAGAAGCCATTGGGAATCACTTCCTAATAAAGTGATGTAATCAAGAGAAGTTATGATCATTTTGCCACAAGTAGAATACTGCTTGATCTATACTGAGGCTAGGATACAATTTTTTTATTTTTATGCAAATCCTAAGAAAAAATGCTGCAAAAAAAATCCTGTTATTTATCAATTTTAAAGGGACAGTAAAGCATAGATAAAATGCTTTCTGTTTTCATACAGTGCTACACTTTTTATTTTAACCTTTCCAATCTATATACACTATTTAAATGTCTCTTATTCCATTTTGGCTGCAGTTATAAGGGGTGCTGCAGGGGGGTTTATTACAATCCCTGTTCATTTGTTTATTAGTGACTTAGAATCAGGCTGTGGTTTATTAGCAAGGGACACAAAGCTTTGCAGAGCAATAGATTCCATACAGAATGTTTCCTCTTTGTGAGAGGACCTGGATATATTGGCAGTATGAGGCAGATATAAATGTGTTATTATATTTGCTTGGATAAGCAAAGATATTGTCATAGAGAGAAATACAGAGTGAGAATCACACTCCGCTCTCCATTAGAGCTTATTCTCTATATGCAGTATAGTTTGGGGCTGTACACACTAGCTGTGTTAATGTTGCAGAATTGCTGTTAAAGGTTTTGTACATATATAAAAATTAAAATGATCCCAAATAGCACAGTCATCTTTTACAAATGGAAGAGTGGGTTCTGTGTACAGATGAGGGATACATTTCCCTAGGAGATACTCCTGGTAGACTCCGTTGATTTGTTTTAGCCCTTTATAAGGATTTTTCCTTTCCCTAGAAGAATATTACGTACGCTGCACGTACCTGTGAAAGAAGGAATAGACTTAATGAGCACATGATTGGCTTAGCATGGCTGTATGTAAATAATGTAGTTGTGTACCTGTGTATACATCACACCTCTGATCTAGCTAAATGCACATGGTACTTACTTGGATTACTGCCATTGCCCTTGGATTTTTCTGGGTGTATAATGTAGCTCACATCACTGAAGTAGTTGGTGCACTCTGCCATCTCATTAATGTAAATTATCTGTGCCTACCAAATGAATCAATAATATCTGCTTTTTGACTCCAATCTACTCTTGGTTATATACGCTACTCTCTTTGGCCTTGGTTATATACGCTACTCTCTTTGGCCTTGGTTATATACGCTACTCTCTTTGGCCTTGGTTAAATACGCTACTCTCTTTGGCCTTGGTTATATACGCTACTCTCTTTGGCCTTGGTTATATATGCTACTCTCTTTGGCCTTGGTTATATACGCTACTCTCTTTGGCCTTGGTTATATACGCTACTCTCTTTACTATTTCTGTCTCAATTTCTGTTTTTTTTGTTTCCTATGTTTAACTGGATATTCTTTTGTTTTTATTAGGAGTTGTAAACGTCCTGCTAACGACACCACTGTGGGTGGTCAATACCAGGCTGAAACTTCAAGGGGCCAAATTCCGCAACGATGATATAGTACCTACAACATATACTGGCATATTTGGTAAGTAACAGATGCTATATAGTGAGCAGCAATGTAATCGGTACATGAGTGTTTTTATTTTACATCGGTGGGGATAAGAGACCCCATCAATTTCAGCTGTACATGTAGTGTTACTTTATTTCTGTCTGTGAATAGATCAAGAAGTAGACCTTGTTTTTATCATGGAAATCCACTGGGCCCAACAGTGTGTGTCACACACACACATTTTATTGCTTGAGACTTGAGAAACTGAAGACAGACTTCTTTGAAAGCTTGTCTATACAAACATACCAGTACTTTCATTGTCTGTTTAAATTCCATTGCTGATGTCCCATCTTCATATAATCCGCACCTTGTAATTGGATAATACCACCAGTGACACTTTCCTGTTCTTCTTTTGTGGTGTATCAATAAAGGTTTCTTACCACTTTGTTGTGATCTGAGAGCATGTACAGATCTATTATTAAAAAACCAATGGAAACTGTTCCCTTACATCTTATGTAGTATTACATGTTTGTGCAATGCTGATCAGGGCATGCATTGATAAATAAATCTTATGCTTTTTTTTTGTAGATGCCTTTCAAAGTATCCTGCGGGATGAGGGTATCATGGCTCTCTGGAATGGCACCTTCCCTTCCCTGCTGCTAGTTTCTAACCCAGCCATCCAGTTTATGTTCTATGAAGCCCTAAAAAGACAACTTCTAAGAGGCCAGAATGAGGTAAATTCCTTCATGTTCTTTAGCTGAAGATTCTGACCACAATACTACTTGCTCATGTACATTGTAAATCTCCGAGTGATAAATACTCAATGATGGTGATGTTCTCTTCATGAAATGACTTCTTTTTCAATCTACTCTGCCTAGTAATTGTTCTAAACATAGCATTGTGTATATTCCCACAGCTGTCAGCATTGGAGGTCTTTATGATTGGTGCTATTGCCAAAGCTCTTGCCACAACGTTAACCTATCCATTGCAGACTGTGCAATCAGTGCTGAGGGTGAGTACTACTAGCAATATGAAAAAAACTGCAATCCAATTAACTCTTATACCTCAGGAAGCATATGATGATCAGTTAAACAACCATCAAAAATAAAATTCGGGTTGAAGACCTGCTATTGGATATCCTGGATTTATACAAGCATAATGAAACTTATTACTAATAAATGGGACTAATACAAGAGGCCAACAATAGCAAAAGCAACATCTCTAAAATATATTTTATTAAATACAGAACTGCACAGCACTATTTGTATATTAAAAAAAAAAGAAGGAAGTAGGAGAATTACAACATTTACATACATGGTTGTGGTAAATATACCAAGCTTTTGGTCATTATTTTGTTTTTCTGATGTTGCAGTTTGGACATGAAAAACTGAATCCAGGGAAACGAACACTAGGAAGTTTGCGCAGTGTTGTTTACCTCCTCCAGCAGAGAGTCAGGTATGTAAATGTGTGCCAGAGCCATGATACAAAGGTTCCCAGTGTTGCCTTTCTTACTTACACAGAAGTAATTGGCTACTGAAAAACTCATTACATTCCCACTGTTAACATATTTCCTTTATTGTAGGACTCATTAGATTCCCATACTAGTTATATGATTTAATGTACCATGAGTCGAAGTTACTCTTCTTTCTCCCCCAACTTTGATTTTTGCAAATATACATTATATATTTGGTCTCAATACCAGTATTTTGTACATGGATCTGCAGGCGCAGTTTAGTGTGGCAGTAAGCATTCACACGTGTCTACAAATCCATAAGAACATTTTTGTATATGCTTTGGTGTGCATAGAAAGGCAGTGCAGACACATGTACTACCAGCTAACTAAAGCAGGGGAGGAACTAGTGTCTAATGTTGAACTTCTTGTACTCTGAGTGCAGCATTCCAGTTTATACAAACTGTTTTTCTCTCTCTTCCAGGCGCTTGGGCATTTTGGGCTTGTACAAAGGACTGGAAGCCAAGCTGTTACAGACTGTCTTAACTGCTGCCCTTATGTTCATGGTGTATGAGAAGTTAACTAGCCTCACATTCAGGATTATGGGTTTAAAAAGCTAAAACACAGTCCATTTGTTTTTTTTTTTTGCTTGGCTGTAAGTGTCCTTGGACTGAACCCATTACCCGAGCAGGATCTTAAGTTCCAGTTCTCACTTTTAGCACAAGGAAAGTTTACCAAAATGTATTTATCGGCAAGCGTTGATATTGGCAGTGTCTGTCACATGTGCACTGCATTTCCAGGACTCTGGAGTGGAAATGAAAAGATTAATACAGATCTACACCCACAGCTAAAGAAAGCCAGTGATAGAAACATCAGAAAAGACTGATCAAAGCAACATGAAAACAAAATAAATACCAATCTGTGATTATATCAAACCCTGGAGTGAAATGTATAAACAATCCATTTTGAAATAAAACATTCAGGTACTAAAATGATACTTATCTCAACAACTCTGTGGTGTGATTAATTTACCAGAATGCTTCAAATTCTGTAGTTGTAAGTTGCTAAAATACCATTGTTGTACATTTAGCATATTTGTCATAAATGTAGTGTCTTCAAGTGGCTTTTGGATATTAATCTGACATCTCAAGTATTGACCATTTCCCCCCAAAACAGTGTTCAATAATGACTTATTAAAGGACGGTAAAACTGGTATTTGGTTATTAAAATATGTTTATTAAAAGCCACATTGTTTTAATGAGGTATTAAGGTTTATATTCCTTTCAGAACTGGTGGAAGGAATGATGGCTTCCTTACAGTTCTAGCATCTGTTACCAAGTGTAACTTATAAATGGTAAGTGGCTCGTTTACTGCTTTAAACGGACTCCTGGGCAGATAAGGAATGCACATTCATGGATAGGGGTTAGCAGCCTGTAGAGTCACAATTTCCAGTGAGAGAAAGCACTTCCTGATTATATTGATTGCTTCTGGCTCTGCTGCGCTGCTGACATAACCACCCCACTGCAAAGACCTTAACAAATCTCTTTGCCTCTTAAAAAGAAGTTGTAATAATGAGTATTTCCTTAATTACTAAATGTAATTGGTTATCCTCAGCTAAAGTTTTTTTTTTTTAGCTCAATATAATTAAGAGGAGCTGAAGCATAACAGATGTTTAGGCTACTAACAATTAACCTGGGGCTAGTTTACACTGGAATCTTTTGTACAGGTCTGAAGTTGCAGTAGTTACTTTAAGACCAAGGCCACACTGGCTGTTTTGTAGCTGAGCTATTTTTAGACTCCTTGTCTATGGTACAAAACAAAATAGCTTGTGTGGATTATAGAACAGTAAATAATGGATACTATTTTTTCCAGCTTAGCTACAAGACAGCCAGTGTGACAGTGGCCTTAATTAGCTCTTATGGAACACTGTACACAGACAACAAAAACTGCATCAATGTTTGGAGTGGAAGGAGTCTGCTACTTTCATGGAAAGCATCTAGGAGTTAAAACTTTAAAAATTATAACTGAACTCAATGGCATTGTGATAAAACTGAGTGACAACATGCACATCAATGCATGTTCCCTGTAGGTATGATGTGCATGCTCTCACCGAGTTCTAGGAAGTGCCGTTGCAGGGCTTCAGTAGGAGTACGGCAAGCGAGGAATGTGGTCCTGATAGGAGGCAGCTCCTGCTTAGGATGCCATAAAGTCGCCGGCGTTGTTGGAGGCTGTGGTATGCTACACAGAAGTGCTGTATAGCAATTCTTTACAGGTAAAAAGTCTAACTTATTAAAAACATATTTAGAAAAAGGTCTTAAGTATAAATAAAAATTCCTCTCCCCCCCCCCTCCATTTGGGCTGGACTGTTACTTTAAGGCATCTTATTTATTCTAAGCTTTAGTTTGCTTTAAGTGAAAATTAAAAAAAAAAAAAAAAAAAAAAAAAGGTAAAAAGTGCTTTTTGTTTAGATGTTTTTTTCTCACTTCCGATTCTTGATATTTAATTTCCACTCTTTTCTTTTGGCTCCATAAGACAAACCTAGGAGTTTAAGGAGGAAAATACCATACCGGAACACACTCCCCACAGCTGAAGAGGAACATTTGCTCCATTAAGACGGATGGGCATTTCCCTCCAACTAAAAATACAGTATGAAATTAATTTTTTTAAAATAAAAATATCAGGAAGACAGTGTGCAAGAAATTAAGATTTGTATGCGACCTTTCCTAGCACCTGGCCATTTTTGTGATCTGTAGAATTCATATTGATAAAATGTCCCCAAGTAAAAGGAAATTTTTTTACACCACCAAAATTAAGTACATATTAAATGTAAAGTACTATATATTTAATTCAAACCTTTTTTAAATATATTATAGAAATGTACTAGAACAGCAAGTATATGCTGTATAGCTAGAATATAGATGCTTCTGGCTACCCTCTTCATAGGATCTTTTTCTACAAAGCTTTAGAATCGTTAAAAAGTAAAGTAACAGTAAACCAAAATGTTCTCTAAATGTTAAATTCCTGATATTTTTAACACTTAAATGATTATCTTATTATTACATTATATTGCTAGAATCTTAAAAAAATATATATTTTTTTTCTTAAATAATGTCTCTTTCATGGAGAAACATAAGGTTAGCAAAACATCCTTTGCTTCAATGGGCTTTTTTGGGGTGTAGGTTATTCTGCACTGGTGCCTTGTTTATTTGAATTACAAATACCATACGTTTCACTCCATAAGACACACCTAGGATTTTAAGGAGGAAAATAAGAAAAAAAATACTCAACAAAATGGTGTGCTAAAATATACCACCCCTTCCCCTGCCTGCCATTCCTCTCCTCCTGACCTTCCTCCAGTGTACCAGCAAGCCACCCTGTCAGCGCTTCTCCAGACTGAGCTATGTTGAGTGCGCCTTTGGCTCTTATCATCTCTGTTCTCCATGGATTCAGTTGCTACTAGCACAGCTGTGCTAGTTGCAGCTGAATCCACAACGAAAAGGGCCACTACTAGTGCAGCTTGGTGCCGTCGGCTCCTGCCAGCTCTATCCACGGAGAACAGAGCCAAGGGAAGCCTTGAGCGCAACGGCGCCCATCTTAGTCTGGAGA
>WMED01014860.1:0-13866 GCA_019650415.1 Pipa parva | reverse complement strand
CAGTCACCTGTTTGGATCGCAGAGCAGACCTGCCGGCGCTTTTCTTATCAGTGCAACCCGGCCTGTAACTTTACTCTTCTTTTTATTCACTCATTTTGCTGGATATGCAAGCATTGTAGCTACCGGATATGGCAGGGCACAGGGAAGCAGTGTGATTATGGAGCCTCTACAGACCGGATGCCTACGCCAGCACAGGTACGCTATATAAATGTGCTGTGATGTGTAAATGCCAACCCGGGACAGGTATAATGCATTTATTTACCTTGCAAGCCTCTCTGTCAGCGCCCCCCGCAGCTAAACACTTGCACCGCCCCCTCCACTTGCCTCAACCAATCCAGCAAGGCAGAGCGGCTCAAAGCTTTTTTTTTTTCTGAGTACCGTATTTACTCATGTATAAGTCGAGTATACTATTTTACATGATTTTTTTAACTTAAATTTCTTGACTTATACACGAGTATATACGGTATCTAATATACTAGCCAGACATAATTTAATTATTGCCAGTAGGGGCACTGTTGCATTCTTTCTAAGGGGATCTATGTCTGCAGAGAAGTAAGGAAGATTCCACTAATAAGAATGTATACAGATGATAAATCTTCTGTGCAATCAAGCAATATTTTGCCTTCTACCCCCGTCAGCAGGAAAAAGTTCAGTAAATGTTGCATATGGATGGTTAGGCAAACAGTCTTTTCCAGCAGGTACATAGTAAATACAATATTTTTTAATTAAAGGATCCAATGGCAAAGTGGATGTGGGAAAAAGAATGTTACATGTCCATAGTCCCAATCAGAACCTAACCACTTGGTACAGGACATAACATGAAGCATTTCCAGTAACTAACTAGCATTGGGCAGTGCGGTGGCTCAGTGTTTATCCAGACTTAGTCAAGACCACACTACACTGAAAAGTACAGACGTGTCTCTTGGGGAATGTTGGAAAAAGTTAGATGCCTCCTCTCTGTGTTGTCCAGCATTTTATCCTACAGCAACCACTGTCTCTTAAAGCATGGCTTTCAAACTTTTATGATCTTACAATCTCCATCCTCTGCTTCCCGGAGCTGCTATCTCTATTCTTTTCTCTTGACACTAGGGGGAGCAGATGCTCCACTGAACACTTAGCAAGATGAGTAGTGTAGTATTATATGATACTTTATTTGGACTAACAGTTCATTGTGTAAGACAAGCTTTCGAGAGATGTTCTCCCTTCATCATGCCAGAGCAGTAGTAAAGGATACACAGTTTGTAACATATATAAAGTCTGGACTAATACAGCTTAAACTATTTTTGTGCCACTGAACACCACTATTTTTTAAATATCCTATCACAGTGTTGTAATATTGTTTACAGTATAGAAGTCTAGTATTAGTTTTTGTGCTCATCTGGGAATAATTATGTGGATTGTGCAAGTGTCATGCTATTAACACAAGCAAATACTCAGATTGTAAGGGGCAGGGAATTCTATCCTCTTGTTTCAATCATGACCTGGCACTTAAAGGGATGTATTTTCTTAATTATATACTTATGCAACCCCCCCTCCTTTCCGCAACTGTGTTTAGTGCTACAACAATCCTCTCTCCAAATATTGACCAATGCTTAATCAATGCTGGGGAGAGGACCGCTGTATGATAAGCGCTTATAGAAGAGGTCAGCGCAGTATGGAGGGAGGGATGGAGGGTCTTTTGGGCATACCAGCACAGTGTGAAAGGGGGTTGTAGTGGCAGCACAGTATGGAGAGGGTTGTAGTGGCAGCACAGTATGGAGGGGGCTGTAGTGGCAGCACAGCATGGAGGGGGTTGTAGTGGCAGCACAGCATGGAGGGGTTGTAAGGGCAAGCACAGTATGGAAGGGGAGTTGTGAGGCAGCACAGAATTGGAAGGAGTTGTAGGGGCAGCACAGCATGGAGGGGGTTGTAGGGGAAAGCATAGTATGGAAGGGGAGTTGTGGGGCAGCACAGAATTGGAGGGGAATGGGGGTGCTGTGGTTTCAGCACAGTATGGGGAATGGTGGGTGCTGTGGGACAGTGCAGTATGGGGAATGCTGGAGTTGTGGAACAGTGTAGTATGGCGAAAGGTAGGGTTCGCCACGTTGGGTATGTTACCGGCCCGCCACATAGTTGAAAATTATTAAATGGCCCAATACAAGAAAACTTTGCCCACCCCTGAAATAACCTGAGAGTCACAACATTATTTCTCAATAGAACAGTGGTTCTCAACCTGTGGGTCGTGACTCTTTTGGGAGTCAAACAATGCTTTCACAAGGGTCGTCTAAGACCATGGAGATACCGCTCCTCTATCGTCTCTGGGCAGGTCCACCCACAAACAGATATGCTCAGCATGATCGCGGGGGTCGCAGCGTTAACAAAGTTGAGAACCACTGAAGTAGAAGAAGTTGTGGCCCTCTATGATTATGTAATATAACCTTCAATCCACATCATAGGCTTAAATTTTGCTCATATGCAGACTGGCATAGAATATATGGAAATTACAGATACTCCTGCTGCAAAATGAAATATGTTAGTCAAAAGTCATTTTGTGCTTTTTTTTAAATTAGTTGCCTTTATATAATATGAGCATTTATATATCTAGTATTATGTTGGTCTTTGTAAGATAAGGATTAATAACTGCAGGAAGTAGCCATCTTTAAATATCTTATTATCAGGGAGTAGCCATCTTTAAATATCTTATTATCAGGGAGTGACTACAAAATGATTGCATTTAAACTAATTGTAATTACTGGAGCTTCACTAAATTCACTTTTACAGCTGATTTTATCTTTCAGCTGATTGAGTGACCTAGTATTTAGAGGACAGGAAAAATATTGACCAAATACATCATTTTCTACTAAAATCTGTTTTAACATTTCTCAGTAAATCTTTCTTTTTTAAGTCACCTTCATCAGGTTTGTCTCCATGTTCCTTATCTAGCCTCAACGTGGGCAGGTCCAAAATAGAACCAAAACAATAAATGACCATCATCCAATTTGGCCATACACACAGTGGAGACATTCCAAACAATAGTCCGAAGTGTGATCACTGAGACAACGCAGTAGTTTGCTCATAACTGGATACACACACTGATTCAACCATGAATGGATCTTTATTATTACAGATGATTCATTCAGCACATGAGAGAATCAATTGTTTATATCTTCCTAGGAAAAGCTTACTCTATTTATGAGTTGAGCCCAGTTTAAGTAATTTAACAATCATCTGGGTGCAACAAGGAAGGTCAACAGAAAAACTAAAAGGCTGCTTAATTATATAAACCAGGTGTGCTGAACTGGAAGCAATTTTCTGGCTCAAGACTAATTCCTAGACAGCTGCAGAACACATCTGTTCCAGTGTGTGGGATGTTACGGTAGCATGTACTAATGAAAAACAAAACAGCCCCAAATAGCCAGCAATTCCCTGGAATTAACTCTGGAACCATGCATTGAGTATTTATTTATAGCCCTTTGCATGTCAACAACCAATTAGGCTATGTTTAGTTTACTTCATGCTGATTAGGGAAGAGTTAATTACAGAACAACAACGCTGCAACCGTTACAAGCATTCTGTCATTTTGCACAAAATACTTTAAAGGACAAGTAAAAGCACAAACTATTTTGGTTATTTGAATATTTATCACAAAAGTAGATTTTTTTTTTTTAAAGACGTTGTTTGATTTTATTCTCATTTATTTTAAGAGTTTCCTAGTTGCTACCCTGAATTAGTGGCTGGTGCATGCAGGTGTAAAATTTCTACTGCGGTGGTTACTGGCATCTCATGTATAACTTAAAAATATATATATAATCTCATCGCTATGCTACAATGTTAAAGGATCCACACGAGTCCTTTTCTTCCTTCCTATAAAGCTTTGGTCCTACTATGGGCACTGACGAAGACTTTGTAAGCTTTCCTGGTCAATTTTGGAATTCATAACCAATCAAAGTGATCAGGGTTGATTTCTTTAATCGACTGTCACCTGTGATTTGCTGAAAATGCACAGCCAGTAACATACAGTGTGTGTTGTACACATGCATATATTAGAATGTGATTGGCTGAAAATAAAACTAACGTGTACACATGAACCTTGTGTGTGACTTTCTCTCTAATTAGCCATAATGAGATATACATCCGCAAGAGTTTTCAAATTCAAACAAAAGGGTAGGGGTAAACCACCTGAGGTGAGAGGTTTGTTTTTTTTAAATGTAACATTATTGTTAACAGTAGGGTTTATTTTCATTTATTTAGTGTCTTCTTAGTAGTTTGGGAGTTAAAGTTCTAGCAAACGGTAGAGATATTATTTTAGTGGAAGTTAGTTAAGTGTTCTTTTCCTTGGAAATTCAGACCTGTTCACTTAAATTCAAATTTAGAAGGTTATATATGCCTCTGCTTATAAAGTAAAGCTTAAAGGATCAGTAACACTAGAAAAATAAAAATGCTATTTTGCAGTATAGTTCTGCTGCTTATCAAATTCACCATGAGTTACATACAACGACATGTGAATATTTAAAGGAACATTCCAGCCAGAGTAATAAAAAGTAAATGTGTGTTGCAAATGCCTAGTAATTTTTTTTCTTATATACTTAGTCAGTCTTTTATGTGTGCAAAGGAATTAATTGTGCCTCCTGTGTAGCGGTACATAGTGCTTTTGTGTTTTCTTCCTAGTCGGATGGATGTAGCATTCTTTTGCCAGTGACATATCGGTGTCTCAGGAAGGTCAACATTAATAGTTATTGAATTACCATGGGCAGTTACAATAGTTACAGCTAATGTTGCACACTGTCAGTAGCAATAGCGCGCTGATACTGGACATGAGAGAGAGATCAAATCCATATAGAAATAAAGTCAATATTTCAGCCATTTCATTAACAATTGCTTTGCTATGTTAACTGCACCTTTAAGAATTAAAAAAAAAAAAGGTGAATGAAAGCTTAAAAGTTCTGATTGGTTATTTAGCATTATCCAGCCTGTCAGTCAATTCCTTAACTCAAGATTCCAAACTGAACTGCTGAACAGGAAGTGGCTGAGAGAGGGAAGGAGCCTCAGTACCAAACTGGTGCTAAATTGTAAAGGGTGAAAATAAGTAAATAATTTATACTTCACAAAGCGTTTATTTAACTTTTATTCAACAATGTCAAACAGACTGGCAAATAACTGTTGGTGACTAAACTGTTCCTTTAAAAAAAAAAATTAATCCTAAACTATACACTGCATGCCGATGTGATCTAAACTCTAAAGATAAATGAGATAGACTGATGGGTGTAAAGCAGGTTTAATTATGAAGGAAGAGGCAGTGCTCAACCAAAGTGGGTTGGGTTCAACCTGGAAGAGGAGTGGCTTATTTAAGCCAAGTTTCTTTTTTGCAGGTAAATAGATAACTATGTGATAATACACATTATTAACTAACCTTTTCTGGATCATACATGTGCATCAGTAACCAAGTTTGTCTTGTCTTTTGAAATTTCCAATCTTTGTGCTTTTTTGACCAGCTATAGAAAAAGACAGAACAGGAATATGTTAATGTAGCCCACCATATACTCCCAGCTGCTTTACAACTAAAACTCCCATCAGTCTCATCCAGACCCAATCAATCCTAAAACAAACTCGAACACCTGAACAGTAAATGTTAACCTGACAGTCATGAGGCCACTAATAGGATATACCTGTATATTAGGCACTTGTGAATAGGGTAAGGCTGGTCCACTATAAAACCACAAGATCCTCCATTATTAGCAGTACTATAGCTTTCATACAAAGTGTTTTTGAATATGTTTCCATAAAAATTCTGTTAGGATGTTTGAATTATTTCCCCTTTAATGAAGTTGTAGGTACTTTCCATGACTGGTGACTAAGGAATGTGGATACCCACATTGAAAATGGACTGTGATCACATAAAACATTGCCTTTTTTGGATACATAGTAATGCATGATAATATTGGAATGATACTCAACTTATGTTAGATGTTATATATCCAAACTATGTACCTTGTTAACTTATATACTATTTGTCTAATTGGTCACTCTACAAAAAATGGGAGGATTTGTTTGTCATTGAGGCAGATGAAGGGAGGTAACACCCCTGAAACATTTGTCCTGCACTGTGGTATAATAAATGGGGTAAGAATCACTTACTAATTATACCCTGCATTAGTCGGTCCATGATCATGCGGAAAAAGAAATGTTAAATTCAGACTATTAGTAATATTATAACACAGCGCAGATCTAATGTGTCACTGCCTTTAAAGCAGACACACACAACATTTTATCTGTCCTCAAATATGGTGTGTGTGTGTGTGTGTGTGATAACCTGGCAATAATTGTGATAAGACAGTAGGAAATTTGTATCAGCTTATCTGGCTCAAGATGCTTCAGTGCCAGCACTGCATGAGACCTAGACACTTCCACCAGTACCCAATGAGCTAATCCATGGTACCCAATTGACCTGAACACTTCCACAGTACCCAAAGACCTAATCAACGATACCCAGTGACTTACCATATATACTCATGTATAAGTTGAGAAATTTTCATTAAAAAAGTCATTTAAAATAGTACAGTTGACTTATACACGAGTCAGGTTAGTTTTGAGAGCAAAAAAAACGATCAACAGCAGGCTAGAGAGAGCTGCTTGGGGCTGAGAAACAAACACACAGCACAGCAGCAGAGGCACTGACCCGAATCTGTAAGTAATTACAGCACACACACACACACACACACACACACACGAGCACTGAATAAACTAACCAGGGGATTAGTTGGGCAAGCCTGTTAACAGCATCCATCCATTACAGACTGGGGCCAGACTGGAGTACACAGAAGCACATGCAGTCAGGGACTGCCTCTTAAAGGAGAATACACACTAAACTGTAGCTGAAATAAATAAAATCTTATTGCTATCTTGTATTTTTACAACAATTCTTTAATATGTTATGCTAACAAAAACCCCAAGTATGGGTCATAGCAAATTTCACAATTGTTGGCCCAAAAACTGTCCTCGACTTAAGCACTTCCATGGTACCCAATGATTTTTTAAAACTGAGAGAGATTAGAGTGCAAGTGGCATTAAAGCAGACACATGTCTTCAAATGTGACACTTCTATGAAGTATGCATTTGATACAAACTAACTCTGAAAAATACCCAATAAAGTGAGCATGAAAGAACAGTCAGCAGTGTCATAATGGGAATATGTAAAAAGTGCTAAATGGAAGTACAAGTCGCTAAAACACACTCTGTAATGAATTCTAGTTTTAGAACTGGATGTATGCTGCTTTTAGCTTTCATTTCATACATAACCCCTTATATTTGGAAACCACACGTGCACAAATCAAACCCGTTGACTGCAAAATGACACAATATTTTCATTGCATGCTTAACCCATAATGCAGTGCAACCACAAAGAAAAACTACATTCTCTGAACTCTCGCTATCGCTCACAACACTGCCAAAATGCAAAAAAAAAAGTTTATTAGGAGTATTATAAGGAGTCTTATAAAGCACTAGCATTTTGCATGAAGCAATACATTAGGAACAGAATCAAAATTTAACAGCAATAGATGGTTTAACATATGTTTGTCTGGTCTAGCTGGGAGGCACAGGCAGATTCCATCCTAGTATTGACATCACAACTGGGCACCATGGATTGTTTGTAGACCCAGGTGCCTGGGGATATTTCCATTTGTAGTGCATACTGCTGTTATCAAATATCTTCAAAACAGACTAAACAGTTAATCTCTTTATATACACAGAAGGCTATAATGTTCATCCTGTTGGGTATCTGTGGATGAGTGAGAGAGGCCCCGCTACTACATTTAATATGCCATCTAACATCTGACTTTACCTATCTTTAAGGAAGAATTAAAGTCCAACTGTTATAAGGGCTGATTTGCCTTCACACATGCCCAAACATATTTAGTGGTCATACTGATGCTGGAGAATGACCTTAACCAGTTTGCCAATCTTCTGTGATGTCACTTTTCCTGGATTTTCCCTGGGTTAGGGAATGCTTAGATGTGCTGTTGGATATTAAGAGCACTTCTCCCCATACCTGCAACAGGCGTGCAGCCCAAAGGAGGAAAATTACCAGAGAAGCCAAGCATTGCAGCATCTAGTAACTGAACAACTGGTAAGTATGTGTGAGCATTTCAAAACAAACCAGATTTTATAAGGGCTATCCTTTAGTTCCCCTTTTACAGCAGGTTACTACTTGTTCATGCTAACATGCTTAAAGAGTCATTTACTGTCTGTTATTAAGGAGGCACAATGCATAGGCAGAATGTTAACATTCTAATTGTGTTTTATAAAGTACTTTGCCTTGTACTATGGATCATCCTCATAAAGATCTTAGACAGATTTGGACACTACTGTCTTTCTCTACGCACCTTCCCGAATCTTCTTTTCCAACCTCTCTCTGCTGAGCAAAACTTTAAAACTTTGCCTAATTGTCTGGAAAAGAGACTACGTAAAAGCTCACCGCTAAGTGCTGCCCTGGGAGCTTAACATGTGTCTGTTTTATGACTTCCAGACCAGCTCTTTCGCAAACATTTTCTCCCATAAATCCAGATATTGCGCCACTAAAATGGATAATAAAGTGCAATGCACAACATCATCTCATACGTGCCAGGCGTGGAATTTATGTTTGTATGAAAGTTATATATTAGGGAGAAGAAGGGTATGACAAACTTTAAAATGCAATTAATACAAATACTATTTGCCCTTATATTATTATATATTTTGCATGGGTTGACATGTCATGCCTTTAATAAAGGTTAGGGAAAGCATCTTTCTTTGAAAAAGCAAATATGTTTACACACAGTTCATAGTTTGGCATTTATTATTAAAAGTGCTGTATTTCTGTGGGAAATACTTCTACATAAATGCATTATAATGGTTTATAAATTCTTGATAAAGTTATGTGCATTTACACATCAGCCTTTACTGAGATATTTTTAAATGCCTGGGGTCTCACACCCTTATTTAGGCTGGGGGAAATTGATGAGTTGGCGAATAGCGATGCCAGAACTGGCTCAACAAAAGGCAACAATATTCAAATATATATGATTTATATTTTACAAAGCATATTGTATAAAAAGAGAGCTAAAGATAACAATGAACATAGAGTATTATGAGAGAAAATAACTTCATCCTTTAGGGACCTTTTAAAGCTGGAAAAAGCCAGCTCAGTAGGATGCCTGAGTAAGGCTTGCAATGTATGGTCAGTAATTAATACAGGGATGGCACTGTTGTAAACATGCTCAGAAGCAGTTTTACATCAAAAGTCTGCTTCTGGGCATGCTCACTTCAGCGAGTCTGAACAGGAAGCAGGAAGTGAAGAGGATCACAGAGCTTCAAAGTGCAGAAGAGATTGGCTTCATATCGATAGCAGGAGGCAATGATGGAGTGAAACCCCCCAAATGGTAAGTATTTCCCCCCACACCCCTAAATAAAATGAGCTTTAGTTCCCCTTTAAGGGTAAGTTATTTCTGCTATTGCTAAAACAGCTAGGGACTTGTCAACGTGGAGTACCTTTACTGGGTGGCAAGTTTATCATATTATACACAGCATGTAACTAAACCTCACTTTTTGTGTAATGTTTGAGTTTGAGTAATGTTCACAGTCTATGGGGTCAATATATAACATGCCAACCTGTTAACAAGCCTCCCCATATCAAAGCACAAAATGAAATCTAGGCAGATAAATAACAAGATACTTCATCCATAATAACTTCTTTATATTATGGTCTTTAATCCTTTCTTACACACATTGTCTCCTGGGCATTTGTATAATGAAATTAGACTCCATTTGTTTATGATCACAGCTGGAAATGATACGGTCAGTTGGACTGAAAGGCAAGGTCAGCTGCTTTGCAGGAAAGGGATGTTATCCAAAATAAAGAGCCCACTGTCTTCTGCACCAGTGTACAAAGCCTTAGCAACATTGTCATGAGAATAAACCAGTTTAATAAACCACCGAAAAATGTGTAATTATGTCTAACAATTGTGAGCCTGTTCAGTAGGTTTTTACAGCAAGGATATCATCTGTTTCTCCGGAGACGGTCTAATACTTCTTTCTGGCGAAATATACATCCATTTTTCTAAACTTACTATACAAATAGGAGGATCAATTATTCTTTATCTAAAAAGCTGAATTTTCTCACTGATTAACAATCACCGCTGGAGAAGCCTGAACAGAATTAAATAAAGAGAAGTGGGAAAAGTTAGAAAGGTTTGCTGGAACAGAGCAAACAAAAACCACTGAATTTCCCATCCCTATCATAGGAACCATTATATCAAAGATTTAACCCAAAAACAGCTGGAAATACAAACCCTTTAGCAGCAACAGTGCAGAAAAGAATTAGCTGCATATTTTATTATTTAAATAAACAGCTTTCTATATACTGACCGCCTAGTACTAAGTACAATAGTACAATAATAGCAAACAATGGGAACTGTTGATTGGCTGCTATGGGATACTAGACCTCTGCAAATTATTGCACCTGTTGATGAATTCCGCTTGTATACATTTATGTAGCATGTGGAATTTACTCTAAACAAATTTAAGGTTAGGCACTCAGGGCTTAAAACATGCAAGAAAACATCTGTGCTCCCAAGTATTACATAAAAATGATAATTACTGCTTTTATTTATCCTGAATGTATTGTGGGCTTTTTTTAAGCCAAAAATGACTGTGGGGGGAAATGTATCAAGTGGCGTTAACGTAAAAAATAGATGCAAATTACCTTGCGTCCATTTATTAGCAATTTATCATTCACTTTGCGTCCATTTTTCACCAGCTGCGACTGTTTTTTTATTTTTGCGACCAGTCCGCACATGATTTATGAAGGTTAGAATGATGTTAAGACTAATTATAAGAAGGAAAATTAACGTCGCACTGAACCCTGGCGTTAGAGAACCAGGTGCACATTTGTGTATAAAATGTTGGCAGTTCCTATTTTGTGTCCTTTTTTTTTTTTTTACTCCATTGACTGGTTTATGTAAAAAAATGTTAACAATTACGATTTGTGCACGGATATCGCTAACATTTTGCTAATATTTGG
The DNA here is from genome assembly GCA_019650415.1 of Pipa parva. NCBI lineage: Eukaryota > Metazoa > Chordata > Amphibia > Anura > Pipidae > Pipa > Pipa parva. The sequence continues at coordinate 2,831 of WMED01014860.1, read as the reverse complement.
ACACAAACAGAAATTAACATTTTTTTACACAAACCAGTAATTAGTGTAAAAAAAAAAAGGACGCAAATTGCTAACATGTTTATGCAAAAATCGAAGTTATCATTAGGCGCACTTTTAATGGTAAAAAGCTGTTATTTTTAAGCGCTTATTTTTACCATTACAATATCACCTCTTGATACAATTCCTCCTGGATCTACAATGCTTCATGTTATTGGAAGCTGCCATTTTAATATCCCACAGATCAATTTTCCACTTTAACCATCATTTCAAGAGAAGACACATTCTATTAATGTTTGCATCTGTTCTTTCTCTTCCAATAGAAGTTGTTCCATGCCTATATTCATTTGATTCTGAGATCATATGCATGCAGCCCTCCTACCATAGTGCTATGGACTTTCTATAGACACATTTCTGTAGGTGAGAAGGATATATGCGCCAAGGCTGTCTTTGCTCTGTAACTGCATGGCTGCCATTGCTAAAGAACATTTGAGGAAGATTCTGGAAAGCAATAAGGCAAGTTCATCTTTCTTGCTGTGTGGATTATGTGCTATTTCTTTGATTTCTTTTTTACCGAATGCCAAATCCCCATTTCCATCATGCAGCCAGATGCAAAACAGATGGTGTAGTGAACGGTTGGGCCTCAGAATAACACCAAGGAAACCCAGCTGCTTTCCAGATATGAAACCTATTTACCATCTCCCTATGAGCCCTAAGTTAAAGTTGTAGAAGCATGTGCCTCAGTGAAATTTGCCATTCATTTCCTCTTCCATGCCAAGAAAACATGTAACAGGCCATGCATTAGCTTAACTTGTATCTGTCACCGTGGAATGTGCGTCTTTTACCTTTAAACAGCAAAGCATTATTTCTTCAGCATTTGTGCTATAATTTATACACATCTAGAGGTTTTGTTTTTAGAAAATGTCCTTATAGAAACAAATTCCACTTTATCTGACGGTCTATATTTCCAGAGAAGGTCTATTCTATTGAACTATACACAATTATAACATAGGATGCTTACCATACCATATGAGATAGTGTCTTACCTATGTTTTAAGTATAAGCGTTACTGTGATTGCTCATTCTACCTCACTACTTACTGGGGACCTTGCTTTTTTTTTTAAATTGCTGAGGTGAGGGTGTGGGAGAGGGCGAAGCTGCAGGGCAGGGCTCAGCACTGAGGCATGTAGGTTTTTGTTTTTTTACATGCAAAAATACTAATAGCCTAGAAACTGATAAACACCCTCTATATTAGAATAACTGCTTCATGACACCTAGTATGTATAGTTAGCAAGGAACTGAAAACCTGGGGCATAGGCTAAAAGTCTTATTATCAGTGTCCTGGTTTCCCCCCTCAGGACTGCCTTATCCATTCGGCTAAAAGGGAATAACCTAAGACCCCGAAATCTGAAAGATCCTCACAGAATATTGCGGTCTGTGCCTGCAACCATTTTTATACAGTATGATGGTTTGCAAAAAGCAGTAACTTTTATATTTAAATATTCGGAATTTTATTGAGGCCTAAATACAGACACCTCAAAATGTTATGTTCATCTAAGGCCTTGCATTATACCAAGTCAGCCCAGGTCTCGTTCATACTTAGAAAGTGACAATGTTTTTTATTAATGGCATCTGGAGGTTTACGGCATCTAGGCAAAAGGTACAGCCAGAGGTTACCCCACGGTCTTATATTGTTTTCTTCATTGACCAAATCAATCTTTCCATCTGATCCTCTGGCACAAAAGAAAGACTAATTCAAATGCAGCTAAGCTCTCCTAGTACTGACCGTCCCTCTTTAAAAAATAAAGATGAAGTAATCCTTTTTTATGTGAAAACTAATGTAAGACATCTTTAAATGCCGACATCATGCATACAGAACGTGTATGTAGCCTGGCGTGAGACAGAAAGGGGTGGCAATATTACAATTATATTATTATTATTATAATATTTACTCTTACCTTTGTAAATACTGCAGCGCCAGATCACTTGCAGCTGGTTTTTGAGGTTCTTCCTTCTTTTCTTGACTAGTGCCCTCTCTTTTCAGTCTCTTTTCCTCCTTCTTACGCTCCTTTTTTAGTTTTCTCTCCAGCACTCTACGTTCTTCTTCAGTGAGGTCCTCTATTTCCAGGTCCTTATTAGTTTTCTCCTGAAATCAAAGTGTGTTTGCAATTGCAGTCAGATAATATAGGTAATATAACACAAGTTAACTCACAATGATCATTTTTAAGCTCCTTTCATTTATTTAAAGAAGGCTGAGAAATCTCATGGCAATACCAACATACAGGTAGTACCAGGCTGGGACTCATTGTGCATACTGCCCGAACAATACTCAGCTAGGTAATAACAATTATGATATGGCAGGTACATAGCGCAGCAGTACTGGTAAAGCAAGAGATTCAATGCACAGTGAGATCTGTGCTGTTGCTAATGCAATAAAGGCAAAGACACCAGCCGCTATTTATTTTTCAGGGAGGGAAAAGTACAGGGGTAAACTCGTTGATGCCATCTCTTATATCCATCACTAATAGAGAAGTGCCTTTACTATCTGAACTGCCAACAAGCAGGGATCTCTAGTATCCACAGGTAAATGTGGTGGTGCATATAATCATACAGGTTTCTTATGGTCCATTAAAATGTACCTGTCACCTCAAAACTGTAATAGTAATTTAATTTACTAATGAAACAAACGTTTTTGTAAATATATATGTATTTAAAAAAGGTACCTTCATACAGCATCTTCCCTGTCAACCTGACTTTTCTTTCCCGAGTTGGGTGGCGGGGCTAAATGATGATTGACATTATAGCTCCTCCAATCAGATCCCTGCTAGATCATG
>WMED01014859.1:0-13866 GCA_019650415.1 Pipa parva | reverse complement strand
TTGACCTGATTTAATAAAATCATTACAAACGGATCAGGTTTTGGAAACCGGTCACTATAAGCCTGTCACATGTAATACCAATAACTTATTTTATCACTGTATATTACAATGTGCTATTTTTATCCGGTACGAAATCATTGGATTTATTTTGAAGTACTTTCTCAGACCTTGATGTAACTGACTCTGCAGGCAGGAAATTCCACACTTTAATATGTATATACAATGCATTATCCCTTATGCGGGTGAAATATGTGTAGCATTTAATAATTTAGACTTTTTTATGAATTGAAATTAGAAATTCAACAATGTCTCATTTTATTCTTACAAATACATTTTTTTTTTTCTTCAGGTGAAATTTAACATTTCAACTGTATAAATATGGCGGATGCGTGTGTATACATAGCTTTTTTGGCAACATTAAAATTACATTTAAAAAACATAAATGAGACAGTGATTTATTTCTATGGCTAATTTAAGTATATCTATAGAAAATAAATTGAATATTAATTAAAAACAGAGTCCATGATATAAATGTATACATTTTAGGTTAACGTTACTTAACTGGCTCGGTTAAGTATCGATAATGGAAAAAAAACTAAAATGATTTAATACAATAAAGAACTACTCACTTTTCTTGTGTAATACATAAAACTATAGCACATTTTAGTTCAAGAAAAGCAAACGCTGGGTATTTTAGTGTCCCTTTTCCCCCACACAATCTTAAAGCTGATTTGACACCACACCCACAGGTGTCCATAAAATTCATTTTTAATTGAAAAACTCTGTTTCCCTGTGTTTTTACTCAAGCAAATGCAACATGGATAAGTTGCCATGGTAAGTGATTAGGTGCTTCTTAGCTATTAAAATAATGCAGAAGTGTAAATGTTTTCCACTCTATAGTGTGAAAGATTTCTGAAACTGTTATTGTACTGGATTTTATTTTTTACTTCATAGACATTATGATTATATGAAAAGGAACAAATGGAACATAATTCTTTGCATTAAAAAACAAATTACAATCTTAAATACAATATGAAACAAAAGGCTGTTTTATTCACTGATTGGTCATTTGTACAAACACATACTTTGCAATTTAAGGTAGTGAATTCATATATTCTTCCATAATAAGGTAAGAAATCGAGATTATACTGAAGAAGGATGGGCTTGCCTCATAAAGATTGATTCCTTGTTACATTGTGGCGGAACAAATGGGTTGACAACCCTAATTCTCAATATTGTGACTGAACTGTTCGTTTTTGTTTGTTCCTTATTTTTATTTTTACCTTTAGATTAAAATAAAATTTAAAAACTGATCTCATATTGGAGAACAAACTTCGGCCCCCCAATTACTGTTTATTTGGTCCCTCCTCCACCTAAGCCGTGAGATTTCACAACATAATATGTAATTACAGGCTGTAACTAGGGCACATGCATCTATTTCACAGAGCATGTTTTATGCAACAATTTTAAAATGTTACAAAGCCAACACACTAAGTGAAGGTCTGCACAAGAAGCTGATAGCAGGGTAATTAAAAATGTTGTAGATAATAGCGACCGTAGCCAGTGTTGGTCTAGGGCACTCGCGGCTCACCAGGAAACTGAAACCTGGGGTCCCATGCACGCACACTCTTACACATTGATAGATACATGCCAAAACTCTTACATTTTCACACAAAAACAGAAGTTTAATCACATATGCACACACAGCACACATGTGCACACACTAACATGTGCACTCATATACACTAACACATTTTCACTCATACTCAGTCAAACACTCATATGTTCACTCACACATATGCATGTGCTCATATGTGTGAGTGAACATATGAGTGTTTGACTGAGTATGAGTGAAAATGTGTTAGTGTATATGTAGGGGCACACTGCACTATGATTGGCTGGGCAGGTTGGAGTATAAACACTCAATCCAATTTTAGTGAATCATGTTCTTATGATGCTGTAAGGAAGAGCACAGTGGAAGATGTAGAGAGGAGAGAGATATGTCATTATTAAATAAGCTTTAAGTGTTGGGGGATGCCAGGGATCAGAGGTGCCAGGACCTACCAGGACTTTCCCCATTGTCTTGGAGGGCTAGTCTGACTTTGGAAGCAACTATAATACAGGTAGACAGACATTCATATCACTAAAAGCTGAAGGAGCATTAGCATGTTTACTGCATGTTCCTACAGGCATCCAGCACCTCCTTCCTCTACACATATGAGTAAATTAACCAGTGTGATTGAATTAGTGGCGTACATGAGTGAATAGATGCACATCCCTGAGGATTTAGGGATCTTCCAAATTCCGTTTGTTTGATTTAATGCTTCTCTTTACAAAAAATGTTACTATTACTGAAGGAAAGCTTATTTCATACTTAGAAGCAACATGAAAAAATAAAAAGTTGTTTAAGAACAATGCTAGATGGCATGTTTTACTGCTGCATGCAATTTTGTGGTTAAAAACACCACAAGCAACTCCCCATACATTTCATTTATAACTGATACTCTCCACTGGATACTACCAGCAACTCCAGCAAAGGCAGTGGCCAGTGGTAGGAAAGACACAAAAGCGGCTTCAGTCTGACCTGCAGTTAATTCTCCATGTATATTTGTTTGATACCAACTCTGCAATTACAAACCAGAAGTCCCAGTCTTACACAATGTTTAGTAATAAATAAATACATTTCATTGTAGATAAAAGCATACAACTGTCAAAGTTTGTGAATAAAATAAATATTGATGCTAATGTTGGTTTAGTTTCCCAATAAAAACACATTGTGAAACTTGATACTTGTTTTCATTTCCTTAAATGAGCCCCGATTCATTAATATTACAGCCCCATCTCTGCAGTCAGAGTTGGAGAGATCAGAGACATGTACAGATATGGATAACATTACCATAATCAATATGGTGGCCCCACACAATATGCGGAGTGTGATATCATTTCAGTGCCAGTGCATAATAAAAATGTTGATTGCCATCTTAATTGGGAGACCAGTCTTGAACCCAAGGGGCCTAGTGTGTGGGATTGTGTGTACTGTGTATTATATATTAATGACTGTATATATGTCATTATACTAACAGCACTAATATTTGTGCAGAGTGGTTGTGAATCCATAGTACTTGTCTCTCTTTAAATTTTTCTTTCTCAGTACAATTGGAGGGAACTGAATAGAATTCTAATTTCTTGCAATTTGTTCATCTCTTTTTATAAGATTCATGCTCCTTGAAATCATAGAGTAGTCAACTTTAGTTTGTCATACCAGAGGTATTTTATATAAAATATGATTTAAAGTAATTACATTTTCAATAGGCTGACTTTATTTAATTCCACTAAGATTTACTTATTGCTAGATGAGACCACCCTGTTACTCTTAATTTTCGTAGCACTGAACGTTTAAGAAAAAGATATACATCCAACATGCTATGTATACACAGTGAATGTGAAAATGCTGAAGTCATTGAAAACCTTCAGCTGTGCAGGCATAAAATGCTTATTTAAAGAATGTTTAAATGCTAAGTTTTCCTGTTATAAATTCCAGATTCTTTGTGCATAGGAAAATGGTCTCTCTGCTTCATGATATGCATTGCTAAATGTGTTTCCCAACTGCATGACGTGACACATATGGACAATAAAAAAAAAGCACATGAAAATCAATCATGGCAAAGGTGATATTTTGATGGCTTGCTTATTGCTACGATCATCTATACTAAGTGGCCAAATAAAAAAGAATAAATTGAAACTGAAACAACTGTTGGCACTAAGACAAGCAAGACATCTGTGGAAGAGGTGCTCAGGTTTCTGGTTACATATTTGCTGCTGCTAAGCAACAAACTTTGGAGTTTCTTTTCATGTTTTATTTCCACTGTATATTGTGTTTGCTATGTAATTATCTATATGACATCATAATCCTACCATTCAACACATGTCATAGGCACCATACTTCTGAGCAAACAATATTTAACAAACAATTTATCCATAAAATTACCTTAAAACAGACCGCGTGATTCTTTAACATGATGGATTAAGAAATGGAAGTGTCTTTTTGAAGTGTCACTTTTATTCTCATAGAATCAGAACATCTGAGAATTCCTCGGGACAAAATAAATAAATAAGAGGAAAGAAAATATTTCTGTGATTTGTTTTTGTTTGCCTTTAAGTCTGATTTGGGAATCAAAACATGCCATCTTTAGACATGCATGCACAAAACATAGACACATATTAGAAATAGTTAATAAGGGAAATTGTTTTCCAGTTGTGTTCTTACTGTCTGTCAGCTCTAAGAAAGGAAATTGCAGTGTAGAACCCCCCAGACTATCAATGCACATTATTAAATTAAATAGCATATTTTTATATTCAGCGTTCCTGGCTTGCTGCAACCACTCAGTAGAATAGTAGGAAGCCTTGATGCAGAGTAGAGAACGCAAAAGAAGGTACTGGCTAATGACTCATCAAGTTCTGATAGATTCTAAGAAGAATATTTCTAAAAGGGTGAAATGTTTAAAAAGTGGGAAAATATAGTTATTTTCTGTATTTTACTACTTTTTATTTATTTGACCTATTTTTGTCTCCAGAAAGGTGAGGAATTGGGAGCAAGTACATTTGATGTAGTCACAATGCATTTCCTGGGCCAGGGTATTACTGTCAATGAAATAGGTGCCTGTGTCTGGCTTGGACAAACCCCCAATTTAAAGTGAGCTCTGACAGCTGAATAGGGGAGGGGGCATCATGGACTGGGCTGATGCCTGATAGGGTAGGGACATAAAGTTTTTAGGGATAGGTGAGGGGTAATATGAGGGGGAGGGGCATAGGTATTAAAAGGTTAACCAAAGGTTGATTAGCCACCATTTTAGGTGGGATAGAGTAAGTAGTGAGGGTAGAAAAAAATTAAACATGGTGTCTGATATGACTTTGCCTCTGTCATCAAGATAACATATGCAAAGAAAAAAAACAGGAACCGACTTTGTAGGCTGTGGGAGCTATTGACTAAAGAATGTATATACGGTAGTTGTTTACTGGTTTGAATTAGCATCTTTTTACAGCTTCCCAATATTCGTATAATGAGCAAACTGTGATGTGACAGATATGCAACAAAAATTGGATGCTTCTGATGGTAACAGACTTACAGACCTCTTCAAATTCCTCTTCGTGTGTGTGTGCGTGCTCAGGTAATTCGCCTATTTAGCAAGTGGCGGAGTCTTTTGAAGTGGCAAATTAGGACAGGCATTCTGCTCTAAATCCATCTGTTTCCCTTTGCCAAATTAGAGTAGTGAGTTAAGGGGAGGATGGCTTCTTCCCCTTCTTCCTCATATCACCATGTATTTGGAAAAGATACAAATAAACAATTTGTAGAAATCAAATGTAAACATGCTGTAACATACTAACATAAAATATCACTAATTTTGTATAAAATGGTATAATGTGAAATGGTTGTAATATGTAATATATGGTATGAATTCATTATTCTGTGCAACATTGTGTGCAGCATACTAGAGCAGCATATAGTATAGAGAAAGCAGCAGCCAGTTCTGGAAGGGTTAATTAAGAAATCTCACCTGTGTCTCAGGTGAGTGTTAGTTACTAATTAAGGGGCTTTATAGAGAGTTTGCCTCTTAGTATAAGTGTTCACTCACCCTTGAGAGATATCGCTGTGGGTTAAAGGGTACCTGGGGGGTTAGGGAGACCTCTAGGTGTGCCCTAGGAAAAAGGAGTCCTGCAGAGCTATCGTTATAGCTGTGGTCCTGAGAGAGTGAAGACATTCCTGGGGAATACTGCCCTTGAGGGATTTTACAGGAGGAAGTCCTGTGGAAAATGAATGACCCTAGCTTAGAGGTAAGCATAGGGTTAGTTATTGTTATAGCGAGAAGTATTGTGTGCCAGTGTAGACACTAGGAAAACAACAGCCCAAAGTTGTGACAGGAGTAAGTGAAGGGGTAGCCCCAGAGAGTGAAGTGGACATTCTGCTCTCAGTCAGGGTCCTGAGGTCAGGTCTAATGATGCAAAGTGCCCCCATAATATCATGACTATCATAGTTGCCTGAATTGGTCATGTATTCACCACTTCACAGGGTTTAGTCAATAAGCGAACATTGGGACATGGAGAACAGATGCAAATTCAGAGCTCTATGCAACTATTTGGTCTTTTGTCAATGAGTCCCGTAGTATTTTTCAGTTGTACTTACCAATGACAGTGTGAACGCTCCCTCGGCATTCACAGCACTTCCTGTGGGTCGCATTTTGGGTGTGGCATATATACGCCAGACAAAATGTGACACACAACTTTCCAGACCCAGCGTATGCGCGTCATATGCTCGTGTGTCCGAAACAAGGTAAGTTTCATCGGCTTTCAATAAGCTGTATTTTTTTTTTAATGCAAGCATATGATGCGCTGCGCATCATATGCTCTTGTGAACCCAGCGTTAGGCTGTTGTAATGATCTGCACCATGGTTATTTTGTGACTGTGTTTCCAGGAAATGGAGCTCAGTGTATTCTAAATAGACAAACTCCATCCAATAATATGGTAGGGCAGGATTTTTGAAATGATTCTTTTGAAATTTCCACATCTTTCCTCACAATTCTCATATTCTAATCCTTTCATTCTTCTGAGAAGATTTGTCATAGAGAAAAGAATTACACTAAACAAATCCTGTTCAATTTTCCATTCCCTATATTTATGTAACCCCTTCAGAAAGGTATTTATCTCAATATAAGTCATTTACTGTACACTCATGGGTGAAATTTAATAAAATCAAAAATATTAATATTGTGATATTGGCTAATTTTTACTGATATCATAATATTGGCTGATTTTTGCCCCATCGCGATATCGATAAAGCGATATCAGCAGTTTATACTAATATTGTGATATCAAATTTTAGTATAAAATTGTAATATCAAAATTTGATTGAAATTTTTAAACTGCTTATTTCTATGGAAAATCCATAATATCGTTGGAAAATTTGATATCGCGATATCGGTAAAAATTGGTTGATATCGCGATATCAGTAATATCGATATTGTGATATAGATATTTTCGATTTCATTAAAATTCACCCAATGAGTTTCTTTAAGATATGTGTCAAGCTCTGCTGCTACTCATGGTTGTTTTGGCTGTATCCTGACATGCTCCTCCCCCTTACCACTTTGAGGCCTGGTTCAGACTAGCATGTTTATGCATGTTGTGTTTTTAGAAAAGCACGTCCTGAAAATACACTTGCAAATTCAGGTTGGTGCATCTTCGGGATGTGCTTTTCTATTGTACTTACCCGACGCAGTGTGAATGCTCCCTCAGCATTCGCGGCTCTTCCTACATTCTTCATGTTGTGTACACACGCTAAGGAAATATGTGACATGAAGTGTCCTAGCATGCACGCACTCGCGTTCTGCGCTAGTGTGACTGGAACAAGATAAGTGCTATAGGGATTTGCGTTTTTTTTTTTAAGAGCAGTGTATATAAACGCTAATCTGAACCAGGCCTAAGACACACAAAGCTTGGGCAGTGGCAAGAGGCATCTTACTCCACCAAACACCTGATACATTACTTAAATATTTATCATGTGTACATGTGCAAGTAGTTTTTTTATTTATTAAGAACCATTCTATTAGGTAGTATTGTGCAATTCAATAATACAATTGTAATACAGACATAGAAGAAACACTTAAGTTGATTCATGTAAAGAATATTACAAGCATAAAATTACCACTCCAAAGGGGGTAATTCAGCATATTCTGAACTTACCCAAGCATCGGAGGGTTAGTTCGGAGTATGCTGAATTACCCCCTAAGTGCCCGGAAGTGATTAAAACAAGAGGATAGAGGTCCTTGCCCTGTAGAGCTTACATTCTAAATGGGGAAGAGACTTACAGAGGACAGACATGGGGGTAACAAGTGCAGTACCACAAAGTGCCAGGTCATTAGTCTGTAGTGCCATTTATATATGAGAATTGAGAAACAAAAAGAAAACAGAAGATTATCAAATTGAACTGTACTTAAGCAGTTAGTGCCATCTTGTTTTTATAGTGATTCTAAAAATCCTAATAGTGTATAACCTCCAATCTTATATTTTCAGCTTTTAGTAGAGGTTTGATCTTTCATAAACTTTCAAATGTCCCAGTTGTTACGTCCTATATTTTTCCCATCATACATCAGTCAATATCTGCACCTTATTAGAAAAATACTTAAAATATATAAGATAAATGTATTCAAAGACCCATTATGGATCTGTCTTTCATGTATGTCCAAAGTGATTTAGTACTGATCTTATCAAAAACAGTGTGTGGTCTTTACTAAATTCTGAAATCTCAGAACCTTCCAAGGCTTTAGCTAAGAAGATGAAAGCTACCAATGCTTTTGTAGAAAAGGCTTAGTATTTAGGTTAAAGATACCAGTGAGCTTGTTTAAAATAATATGCAGCTGAAAAAACACTGCTGGCTTCTCAGATGTTGTATTCTTCTTCCCAAATGATACTATATTACATGATAACTCAGAAGAACCAATCACACACCATTAATCTGTTTTAAGGTTGATCAGGCTGAGAAATAATTTTACCTATGTGTACTACATGAAAGACCAGAAACACTATGCAAAAGAATGTCTAGAATACATATGTCTGAATTCTTTTTGTGTTTAGTTTATAAAGTATGGGGAGGGGGGAATGAAAATGATAATATCTAACTTTGCTCCATTGTTTGCCAATGCATGCCCTCTTTGTCAGGCTGAGAGAAGTCATCCAGCAGAATTATTGAGAGGTTCATCAAATAATCAGCACTGTTGGAACAGCAATATAATGCTAAAATCTCCAAAACAAAACCTCAAGTCCAACACAATGGCATTGTCAGATTTTAACACTTGAATATACTTGAAGATCAGGAACATGACTCCATCATACTGTCACAGATCTCAAGAAACACACAATGGATTACCACAGGAACTGGGTTGCCGCTAGAAGCACTATAGTGAACCCAGAACCCATTTTACCTCAGGAAGCACTAAGGCTTACTAAACAAAGAACACATAAGGATACCAGTGCAAGGTGGTACATCTGTAGAGGAACTAAGGTCTACAATGGCAAATTGCAGGTAAACACACAGGAATATGGTGGTACACCTCTGGAAGGGCTAAGGTGCAGGAACAGGAAACTTGAATACAAATAGTGAACATAGGGGTAAAGGTACTGCAGTGGGAATTGGTACTTGTTAATACTGAGGCACAGGGTCCAATGTGGCCCAGGTGTTCACCCTGAAAGCCCCACAATGGCATCTCCCAGGTCGTGGCCCTCAGGTCAATTCCACACTGGTGGCAGATGGATTGACTCACATGGGAACACTGGTGGAGACTTAGATCAGAAAAACTATCATGAAGAAGGCTCATTCTTAGTGCAGCATATCAGGATAGTCTCTCACAGCACTTCTGGACAAGAAAATCCTTTCCTGGGATCCCAACATGGAAAATGCAGCACACACATTGGTGCTGTACTTGGGCAAGGCTGTGGTACTAGCTGTGTAGGGACTCACTCAGACAGATGCTGCAGAACCTCTTGGCTGAAGACACTTGGAGCTGATCCCTTTAAAGCAGGCTACAAGCAGAAATTGAGACTTGAAATACAATCTGAAATACTGGGGTGAAGAGCTGATACTCACAAGTAAAACACTTGAAGGAAAGAAACTTAGCATAGATGTAGGGGATAATAGCTTCCAAAACAGCAGGAAAAGCAATCCACATCCTAGGTAGACAATTGATACTTAAGCGCTGTGCTAGCAACAGCACTCATATTTAAATCTCCCTCCGTTGACATCATGTGTGATGTCAGCTGGCCATGACTGGCCACAAACCCAGAAGCGCTGGGCTATACTCAGCCCCAGTGCTTGCCGGCAGACATATGCGCCGGAGAAATGAGTGGTGAGACTGCTAAGGTAAGCTCCTCTCATAAAAAAGGCATTTCCTATTCGCAAATGAGCATCACCATATTTAGCTAGTTTGATATCAAACATTTGGCATCACCTCCATTCTAGTTTCCCATGTTATGCAAATTTAAAGAAATAAACCAAACAGAAATATTTGTGAGAATTTATAAGACATGTCCCATCAGGATGTTTGTACAAAACAATTTGCTTCTATGTGGAAATAAGCCAACAACTTGACTCACTAATTTAGCTATAGGCATTTGGCACTAGCACACTGTAAACCATGCCCTTGCAAGCAAAGGTATTATTATAATGCAATTGCTATATTTCTCATGGTTATTTTGTGATCTTGTTCTTTTCTAGCATCGTTGTTTAGCTATAATTTAAGCATAGTAGTCCATAAAAGCATTAGTATATATCTATCATCATACATATACACATTTCATAATACACATATGGAAAATAACAGTAACCTGATTAACATTTAACTCATGTTTAAACTGCTTTTTTTTTAAATTTTAAAGCAATAGACCTTCTTTCCCTTAATATCTGAAATGTACAACTTTCATTGAAGCTAAATGGAAAAGCTATTATGTAAAATTTAAACTATACACTGGCATTTTTCTGGAATGGTATGGAACAGTTTGTAATGAACCATACCCTAAAACCAACAATACTGGCCAGTTTAAGGTGAGACATGAAAAAGTCTATAGAGAAGTAAGATCACAATTCAGAAAAGACAGATGGTATCCGGCAAAATTCATTAAACTCGGAAAGACCACTCTTGGTCTTTCTGAGTTTATCGAGTGAGATCTCACATTGTTCTTGCGAGATTTTTTTGATCTCCATTTTTTTGAAGGAAAGATAGCCATAGTTTACATTAGTAGCATGGCTACCTTTTTATCAAAAAATCGAGATAGAAAAACTCGATATCGAGAAAATAGAAAAATCTTCAGAGAACAATGCAAGTTCTTGCTTGATAAACTTGGAAATACCGAGAGTGGTCTTTCAGAGTTTAATCAATTTTGCATTGTGTGCTATAAATCAGGCCTCTTTTGGTTTTCACTTGTTCTTTACCTCTTGAACTTCGATTGCTTTCTGGTCTAACATGTGTCTCATCTGCATCTGAGACTAATGCACAAAAAAAAGTATAATAAAAAGTGTCAGTGACCAACCTTTCAGAAATAGCCTGCATGGACTAGCTCCTCAATAGGATAACATTCACACACTCATTGGAGATGTAAAATTAGTTATGTATCATAGTCTTCATCTTGTTTCTAAGTCATATGATTTCATGAATCGTTCAGTCATACCCCTGTCATTTACAGTAATGTAACAATAGTGTATAGAAACAATAAGGTTCACTTAAAGGAACACTCCAGCCAAAATTGAAAAAAAATGCATGTGTTAGTAAATACGAATTACTAACTTTTATTAAATGCATTTTATTTTTAATTTTGTACCTAGAATAAATTATCTTACCTGTTTAGAAGCACTTCCTTGTTTAAGATTCCATCTTCATCTGTGCCGCCAACTCTAAAGTGTCCTGGAGCAGTAACTCTTCACAGCCGCGATCTTCTCCTTTCAGTGTGCAGCCTGGTGCCGGCATCTCCTAATAGTCACATGAGAGAGCGGCGCATCATCAACCCGTCTCCCCTTGATGATACTGTCAGTATTGGGTTCTTCCTTATGTATTTTTTGTAGGAGTATCTACTTTTCAGCTTATAAGACAAGGAAAACTATGGTTACCAAAACCAAATAGAAATAAGTGAATGTAATCATGAAAAAGAGTGGGAAAGACCACAGACAATCCACAATAAATTCCTTTTTTTTATTTACAATGTTATAAAAGAAAATAATCTTTTTTCTTAATAACTGAACACTGAAAAAACTTTGCTTTGTGTAAACCATAACCTTTACACATAAGAAGCAAGGAAGTTTATCCTTCTTGGCCATTGTATCAAATACAATGCTTCTTCAAAGCTGGGACAACAAGGATAGGTCACCTGTATCTCTTAACAAAACATCAGTTGCTGAAAATACTCACAACCTTCCATAGGTGTGCGCAGGCCATTTCATTAAGGTGTGCCCGGGCACACTAGACACACCCTGTGCACATGACTATGCAACCTTCCTTATCTAAAATGGTTGAGTCAGAGATCGAGGCTCATTCTTTTCCTATTTTCATGTTGTACAATCCTGCTCTTTATGCTTGACTCCCCGACACTATAGCTTGCTTGAGTTGTAAGTAGATCTTTATATTATTCATACATGGATTCCATAAAACAGTTGTCTATGGATGGGGTGGTCTATGGGGATATTTAATAAAATTTAAATGTAGAAGTTTCATTTAAGGCCAACTATAAATTCATATTCTGCATTGGATGACACTGCATAAATTGATCTGTGTCACACATTACAATATTTACTACCCATGGCTAATTGTCTGAAAGTAATTAGAACAGAAAAATAATTGAAAAATAATAAAATAAGCAGTGGAAGTCAGTTCCACTCTTTTTTAATTTGACATCATTTTTCTTTAAAATTTGCTGCAATTTTTTTTTCCTTTTCTAAAGTGACTCATGCAGGCATTTTCACAGTGGGAATATTGTTACACTTTAGTGTATGTGGAAATTCCCTATTTGTAGCTCAACGGATATTTCCATTAAATACGTAGTGTTTCAAATAGAGGATATCTGTGGGAAAAATACACCGTATGACATTCTGAACAGACTTACATACAGTAAACCAAAAGTCTAAGCTGTTTGCCATTTCAAAAGATTTCTTTTTTAACATGAATTCCTTTTTTTTTTAAATACATTCACAAGTCTGATATATTTATGAACAAAATACAATTTAATTTTCATTATGAAATAAATAAAAACAATACAGATCCCCCACCTGATATATTATCAATACATTACTACAGTTTTATTTTATTCTCTAAAAGCACACTAAAAACTACTTAAGAGGTGACAGTCCACATGCTAACAATCTTATAAACCTGCACTCTGAAATTCTATCTATAAGACCAGGTGTCAGTAACAGATGTGGCTCTTTTGATGGCTGCATCTGGCTCTTTGACTGTAACAAGCAGTGCTCACATGCAAGCACCAGTCGTTATCGTCTGCCGGCTAATCACCGGCAAGCACTGTAGAGAGAAAGCTCTCTCAGTGCTTCCTGGGTGCTAGCCAATCCGGAGCTGCTGACCTCACTGGCTTCCGGGTTCCTAGCCAATCTGGAGCCACTGACGTCACCATGCTTCCAGGTTGCTAGCCAATCCGGAGTAGCATATGACGTCAGCAGCTCCGGATTCTAAAGAGCTGAGTAATGCTGCACGTATATGGCTCTCTAGCACTAGACCACACCGTGTACTCACCTTTCAACTACTATGAGACCTTTCACAGAACTTCCTTGCTAAAGAAGGCATGGGATGCTACTTAGAACTGGTCAGCACCTTGCAAATAAACAAACCTTCATCTGCTGTGACTGAACCTGTCTCAACTCTGCAACTGGCACCCACACAATTCATAAGCTTCACTGGGGTGAATCTAAGGAAATCTGTCTATCCTCAACATCCTATATGTGGAAGATGCATGCAATAATGCCTATATTGAAACCTATACCTATTGTAGGCAGGTCTATGGATGGAGTGTACGTGCCGGTAACTCTGGCATGAAAACCCTTGGAATAAGAAAACTGACAGGGTTAAACTGTCAGAGGTTGTTTAAAACTGGAGTTTGGGCCCAGGGTTTAGGAGTTGCTGTAGAGATTGGGTGGGATGGCCACTCCTATGCTCCATCTCGGGTTTTACCTAATTTAGAGCACCTGGTTGTTAGAAACTAGTTAAAAAGAAGCACAAATTAGCTAGGAAAGGGCTGAGTCTCTCTCAGGGTGAGAGAGAGAGAGAGAGTAAGACAGAGAAGGTCTCTCTGTGTGTGGGTTTAGCAGTGCTAAAGTGTGT
>WMED01014858.1:0-13866 GCA_019650415.1 Pipa parva | reverse complement strand
TTCTTTGTAACCCCAACATTAATTAATTAAAGACTGTCAGAGATTTTCCGGTACGCCGTATATATATATATATACACATATATATATTAAGATCTGATTAGAAAGAAATAGTGTGTAAATAAATTGTGAGGGAATGGCATCAATTGGTTAGTAATTGAGGAAAGTCAAAAAGAATTTTGGATCTTGTTTGCATGTCACAGGGGTGAAGAAGCATAGTAGGATAAACTATAAAAGAGATGGCAGTGAAGGAGAATGGCTTGAAGGATAAGATAAAATGTGACTTCTTGTGTTAATTTTATTACATTTTATATGATTTCTTCTGGCAATAATTTTGCATTATGATACATTGCCATTATCATGGTTATAACTACAATAGAATGAGGAGTAGGATTAAGTAACTGAAAGTAGACATTTTCTCTAGGTAGAATGATGTATGTGAGCAGTTGAAGACTGCAACAAAGAGAGCAGAGTGTGTTTAATTCCTGGGGTGACTTAAGGATCCCCAGTGTATACGTTTTGTAGTATTAGTCTTGGGCAAAGAGCCCTTCTATAAAGTGCCAATGGTTGTGGCCAGGATTAAAATATGAAAAATGATATTCTCTCAGGCATAAACAAATGTATATTGACTGCAGCATCATGAATGTATCCTGTGTTCTTCTACTAGTCCTGGGCAGTATAAGTACCTAGAAATCATTACTGATAATGCTACGCCTCAATGTTCTGACCCAAACAGAGGTAATGTAGCCATGATGTTTCTATATCCTTTGCAGTAGTAAGACAATGACACTATTGCTTTGACACTAAAGTCTGAAAGTCAAAATGTTGGATACTCTGCGCCAGTGGGATTGACACTTGCTATCCCAGGGTGTGTGTCAATCTTAAAAGCTATATAAATATGTACAATACAGTAAATGGGGGGGGAAAAAGTGATTTTTCAGTTATGATTTTTGTTTTTTCCTCTTTCTACTTAAGTATTTCTGTTTACTAAAAAAAAAAATTGGAATCACCAAACAAAGCACAGCAAAACCATGTAAAATTTAATGAGATCATTGATTAGCCATTTGTTCATGCTTGTTTTTACATGTAACTTATCTAACAACATTTTCCTGTACTGCATTGTGAAAAACAAATTCTTACTGAATGTTTAATGGAAGCATGCTGACACCTAATGGTAATAAAATGCATTGTGGCTTCCCTAGAAATACAGTAATTCAGCAGTAAATCTAAAAAGTAGCATCTACTATTAAACAAATTTAGCAAAAACGTGAGGGGCCCCAGTGTCTGTCAATCCTACTATGGGGTCTTGGGAGGAGGCCCTGGTGGGTATCCAAGAGGGGGCCTTCTGTCTGGTAGTACTGCTCCATACGTGACTACAGATGAAACCTAACTTTTTACTTCTGAAATTTTTAAGCATCAGCAACATAAATAGGTGTTTTAGGGTACATCTGTCTGTTGCACCACTGTAAGTCATGAGTCCATCCTTTTTTTTTGTAGTTGACTTAGCAGCTTTATTGTTTGATTGTAGTTGCTAAATAGGGTGTGAACACTATCATATAAATGGATAACGGGAAAAGAAAATCAAACCTACAAGTTCTACAGAGAATATATGAGCATGTCACTTCTTTGTCCCCCCTCACTGCCTTCAAACATTTGGTGGCTGAGACCTAGGAATATTGTATGCCCTTATCAAGGACACAAGTATAAGACACAAAATTAAAAGCAAGGCTAGCATGAATAAATTTGCGGGCGGCGTAATGTTGCGAACTGTGTAAACAATTTGCCACATCGCAGAAAATAACTATCTTGTCTAAATAACTATCTTGTCTAATTATGGGTAGTTGGTAAAGGGGTGAATTGCTGCGAATACGTGCAACTACAGGACAATTTGCGCTTTGATAAATATGGCCCGCATATGCATGTCTATAAGTCGGGATAAGGGCCTTATTGTCTAAAGTCGAATTCACTTTGCTACAACTCGAGTTGCACCACCAAAATAGCCGCAAATTCACTTCTACTTATTTATCAAGCTGCAGATAGATTTGTTGAACATGCGGACTGCTACAAACATAGTCGTATGCTTAGTGTGGGAATTCAATCAAATAGAAGTAGAATGTGAAATCATGCAGAGTGATGTGAAGTGCAGTAACATCACCCTCACTATATCCCACTAACTGTATATATATATACATCTATTTCTATGTCACCTTGTCCCTACTTCAAGTTTAGTTGTAGACAAATTTAGTCAGTCACCATTGTCACTTTTAAAGAATAGTAGCCTTACGCCACACCTGAGTTCTACCATCAACCCCCCTACAATTTGCCACTGTGATATGGTGAAGTCAAACAGGTGAATTTGGAGCACTACACCTTTTTTTAATTTCGCGACTGCAACAAACTCCGCCGCTTGCTGAATATCTGATGTACCTGTGCACACGCATGCAGAGTAATGTGAAGAGTTCTGTAAGTCAGTCATCCAAATTAGATGCGTATTCACCCGACTGCAGAGTTTTCTAAAGAAGCGAACTAAGGGAAGTGGCAATCACATTCATAGCTATACATGACTGTTAGGAATTTAGTCAATAAGGCCCTAAGCGTTAAACAAAAAAAAAAAAAAAATCATTTTAAAATTGTTATACCCTTTTAAGAAGTTAAAGCTTCCAAAACACAAAATCTCAGTGGAAATTTACTTAATTTCCACTTTAATATTGATTTTAATATTGACATACAGTATGTTTTGCTTTTAATGGAACAGAAAACTGATCAATTTCATTATTTGGATTTTCCAATATTGTTAAAAGATTGTAAGTGAAATGCTCCATTTTGTTAACATAAAAGAAATAACAGCTATGCTGTAAAATTGAAGTATATGTCACATAAAATATAATAAAATGTTATAAGTATAAGCAATAAAGATCCAATATTTTATTCAGCAGACTTGTCAGTTAACCTGGCTGTTCTCATTTGAGCTGCTTTATTCCATCTGAGTTATCACATTAGTACTCTATGGGGCATGAAGGATCACCACAGGACACATGAAGAGTATGGCATCATCTGTTTTAGAACAGGAATATAAAAATGCAAATCTACAGCAGCATTATCTGTGACTGGAAAAATGTTGTGTAATTATGTAGTTTGTTGTGTTCCTGCACTTTAGTATGCTTTTACTATTATAGAGCTTGCCTTCTATATTTGAATTTACTGTTATGTGTGGATATTCTTTGTTCAAATATCAGAACAGTTATTTTGGACAGCAAATGGTTAAACTCTCCCCTGGTGAAGGAACAGGAAATCAAGAAGTTAATACATTTCTAGTTCTCCCACCTTATGGAAGGGAAGACTACTTTCAGTGTTGCAGCCCAGGAAAAAATAACTTAGTATTACTGGATTTTTCTTTTTTTCATTTATCTGCACAGCAGTGGACACCAATTAGAAAAAAAACAATCCACTCACATGTAAATGATATTTAAAAATAAAATAGACTGCTTTAAGTATATTAGAGCCAAATTCAGCCTGCTTTTTATAGAACACATCAACCTTATTGTGACATAAGAACATATACATGTTCCTAATTTTGCACACCCTTCATATACTCACCCAAGGTTTCTCTACTCAATTTTGATAGAGTAGCTTTGGATATTTAAAAAGGACCATCTCAGGAACAATAGGACATACCAGCAGAACATTACTTTTCCTAAATTGTTGCTTTATTGACAAAAATATCTTTAGATAATTGACTATGTCCAAGTTTTTCATTTGAGCTTCACCCAGTGAGCTTTTTCTCTATGAAAATTTGAAATCACTTGAAAAGTGAAACTCAGAAAAAAAAACCTCCTTTTCTGGGAAAAATCCAAATATGGCTTATGTCAGTGCTCAAAGTACAATCTCTCTCCTAAGGTGAGGGCCAGCAGAAAGTTACCTTCTAGATGTGATGTGTTTAAGTTGCAATTAGCCATTTAAACCTTTGACTATTCTGTAACAAACTTGAAATATGTGTTGCCTCAGAAACCATCCATGATACTTGACCACCTTCACCAAGAAACACTTGATAAACACTTAATAAATCAAAAACAATGTCAGGAGGGTTGAATAAAGAGCCAAATCAATTGTGCAGTCTTCAATAAGCAAACATTCTGAAAAAGTGTACATCGTTTTGCAGGGTAATCCTTCCCTTCATCTCCCCATCGTTGAAGACAACACAATAAATTGATTTGACACTTTATTTGGCCCTCTTGACATACCGTAATTCTTGATATATTAAAAGGCTCTGTTAGCTCCAATCAGGCATCTTTAACCCAAGGCATGAAGAACTCACTTGCCATTGCTTTCCTTCTTACTTCAGAAAACATATACCAACTAGGGTCAGAATGCTTAAGAGTTAAACAAGTTTCCTAACACAAAATGCCATACTTTCTAGAATAAAGTGATTTTTTTTGTGCAGATTGTGTACAATATGAATAAGCTCAAACAAATATTTTTAATTCACTTTTTAAGCCAGGCACGCAGTTAAATATATCCAATTAAATGCTAATCTAGAGGAAGAGGTGACCAGTTCTAGCTCATCTTTTTTTCTTCTGTAAATAAAAGAAAACATTTAACACCTTTACATGGCCAATATTGAAACAATTCTAATGTGAACTGTGTAAACCACCTAGAAAATGTGTGCAAAGGAATATCAGGTCAATTGAGAAGTGAAAAAATTTCATGGTTTACTGCCAGACATACCGGTGGGTGATATGTAGTAAGTTTAAAGTGTAAATAAAGTTATGGACAAAGCTATACATATATATTACATTTATAAAGTATAAACCTAAACTTAAAGGGACAGATCCGCCAAAATTGAAAAAAAAAAAAACGCGTGTTAGTATATACTAATTACTAACTTTTATTATGTAAAAGTATACGACTGTGTGTTGCATTTTGGCCGCGTATGTACACCGTGCCCAAAATGCGACACACAGGAAGTGATGTTAACGCAGAGGGAGTATGCACACTGTCACTGGTAAGTACAATAGAAAAATACGCTCGGTGTATTTTTCTTTTTTTTTTCACACGAGTGTATGATGTGCTGCACATCATATGCTTGTATGAATCTAGTCTTAGTTACCTGTATGCGAACTATGTGAGCTTTGTAAATAAAAGACTGAAGTACCAAAATAGTAATATTTGTTATGATCATATGTTGATACAGCTGAATTTTCTTCAGTATGTTAAATTCTGATCTTTGTATCTAGGCTAAAAATAGAGGCAACCATTGCAATTACTATACTTTACTCCTTCCAAGTATTAAATTAGAATTAGAATTAAAAGTATATACAGTAAAATACAATAAGCATTATTTTTGCTTTTTGGAGTTTATTTTTTTGCATTGAATCAGAAATGAAATCTATAAAAAAGTATTTATGTAACAATGAAATCAAAGAAATTATGAGCATCACATAGAAACAGTAATGTCCATAGATAGCTAGGACTGAGTTTCATAAATATTTATTTAACATATCTACAGAAGTTGCAGTATTTAAAAAAAACAAACCTTGTTTGTAACCACCAAAATGAACATACCCCCCAAATAAAATTGCACTTGCAAACTAATGTTGTTTTGTTAGTGAAGTTCTGCCACCTCAGCACAAATTTTACTTATTTACATATAGCTTGGGCCTCAGATATAAAATAATAATGATGTACTGTAGTGGGGCATAAAATGATATATTGAAGGATGGCACTATGGACACCTTCATTCTGTATTTTGTAAGGGTCTAGTTTATACAATATTGTATAAACTACTGTTTGATTGGTATGAACAGTACTGCTGTGCTGACTAAAATGAAGGCCAGGCCTTGAATTTTTAAAAACATTAAGGAAATGCCTACAGCAAAAGGCTACTAAATTACTTCATAGGTCTCCGTTTTCTTTTGCTCAATGAAATTAGATTGTAGACAAACAAATTTAGCAATACCAACATACAAAAGTAAAAGCTGAAATACATGCTTGTAAATCATGTTGTTTTGACATGTTAAATGGTCACAGTCACATTACCAACATATGTTTTGCCAAGAACAGATTACACTTAACCTAATTCTTCATATCTCTAACATCAACCACTGACCAATCTCCATGTCTCTCAATAGATCAGGTGATTGTTTCTTTTGTTTTTTAAAGGTCCAACAATGTTACAACACTGTGATAACTTAGTGATGGGTATGCCAGCATCTACAGTTTATAAAATGAATTAAAATATTTGTTACATTTAGGACAACAAATCTGTGACCATTTTATTCAAAAGTAGAGCTTTATAGATCCTTTAATCATGAGAGCCTGCACCATATTAGAATATACAGTTGGCTCTCCAGACAGCAATATGGGTTAAATAATATATACACTTAAGTGTAACACACACCCAAGGTTTGAAAAGGAGCCCTAACAAATGGACCACCATCACCAAACCATCCAGCATTACACTTGATCTATACACCAAATGATTTAAACATCTCTAATATTCACACTCCGGTATATAAAGACAGGAAGTAAATGTACAACAAAAATATGGGGTAAATTAGAAGAGGCTTCTTAGTCTTGAACTCTTCTCCAACTAATAAAGATGCAGCACTATAAGCAGCCCAGAATACACCAAAGAGCTGTAATAGAGAAAAAAAAAAATTAAAAGCTTAATTTGGAACAAAAATACATAAACAAAATAAGTCTGAATATATTTAGATCCCTAGGGACAATCAAAATAATAATAATAAAAAAAAAACCTAATGTACACAATAACTCCACGGGGAAGGGACCTCCATCCTCTTGTTTCAATCACCAGCAATGTACCTTTATGATTTTAGGCTTGTAATATAATTCACTTACTGTAGTGAATTAAGTACTATAGTAAAGTAATTCAATTTACTAAGTTAAGCACTTTTCCCACGTCTGTACTACATTTGCATTGCTGAATTGTGCAGCACTGTGTAAATTAGTGCCACTTTCTAAATACAATTATACATACATACATACATAACTGATATGCTGGAAGTATAGTGTCTTTTTGCCTAAACTGCTGCATTATAAAGGCAACATATCAGTACCTCAGTTCTGTCGTGCTATCCTATAGACTGCTGATATAGGTATCTCACAACCACCATAATGAATTCTCATTTAATATGCTAATGCGCCATTACACTTAATCTCATAGTGTTGAACTGTGTGAGGAATGTCACATGGCATATTAAACTGTGAATATCAATAAGCCATACACTTTGTTGGTTTTCACACAAAGGAGAAATTTAATAAAGTTGAAAACTATTTTTTCAACTTTTTCACTGCAAAAAAAAAAAGGGTGGAAAAAGGTCGAAAATGTAACTCACAGCGATAACCGCTGAAAAATGGGTGAAAAAGTTAAAAAATAATAATTTTTGTGGCCAAAAAAGTAAAAAACTTGTTTTCAACTTTAGTGAATTTCGCCCATACTATGTAGAAGCCAGTGTCCAGGACACAAGGTTTCCTTGGGGGAGTGTTAAAATGCCACAAAGGCTGCCATGTACTTGTGAAATTATGCATAAAGAAGCATAAATAATCAGTAGGTACTTGGAAGGAGCATATAATGGGGCTTATTGTGTATATTGGAGAAATACATTTAATTTATTAGGATGATTTAGCTTTAGTTTTTATGAAACACTATGCATTAAACAGACACCAGAGTCTTTAGAAATAATACAGGCGATCCCCACATTTATAAGCAATAACTGCTTCCAAGTGTCATGCCTAAACAAGATTCCCCTTTGATTGCAATAGGAATCAATTTACAATAGTCATATATATTGTGTTACTTCTGTCAATTCTCAGCCGTATACATTTAGAAATGTAACATACAAATCAAGACATTTCATGTGACACTGGCCTGATAGAACCTACCAGTATAACTCACAAGAAGAGAGCTACAAAGGCTTCAGCATTACTGCAATTTTATTAAATAAGGATCTGGGGTGGCAGTAAACTAGCCACAAAGAAGGAGCAGCCAGCAGTGTAACTGCAGGAACTCATTATTCAATGTAATCTATGTCACATTTGGTACTACTATTATATAAAGAGATTGAATTAGCTTGGTAAAGAAGTAGAGTGGCATGATCTACAACAGGAATCCCCAAACTTTTTTACACAAGGGGCCAGTTCACTGTCCCTCAGACCGTTGGAGGGCCGGACTATTAAAAAAAACAAACTATGAACTGCTGCTTGCCCCACAACCCTCCTCCCATGCTGTGCTATTTAACCCCCTCCCCTACTTCATGTCCCCTGAAAGGGGGGGGGGGCACTATCCTTGTGCTTGTCCCCCATTTTCCCCTGCTCGGCTCCATCTGATGTAGACATTAGTGTTACAGAGCTCCCCATTCCCTCCCCCACCGCTTTCTGATCACGTGTAGTTACATCATTGGCGTGCTCTGGGGGAGGGAGTGAGGAGCGCTGTAACACTAATCTTTACATCAGACTGAGCCAGGCCAGGGACGAGGTAGGAAGGGGTAAGGAAAAGGAGGGGGCGAGCACAAAGCAGTGCCCTAGGTGGCAGCCTACCCTTAGTCCCAGCCCTGCTGACAGGGGCCTGGTAAATGGCCTCAGGGGTCGGATGCGGCCTGCGGGCCGTAGTTTTGGGACCCCTGATCTACAACAAAACAAGTTTTGTGCTTTCATTTTTATTACAACTTACTTTAATTATTGTAGAGACGATTTCAAATGACCCAACCACTAAGAGTGCAGGAGCAATTACAATTAAAGGAAGCAAGGAATACCCTATGACCCCTAGAACTTGTCCATATGCCACCTGAAAAAACAAAAAAACAAAAAAAACACAAAATGTAAAAAATCAAATTAAAGTAGAACTAAACTACTTTTTTTCATATGTTGCATCCTCCTCTCTTCACTGTGCCGATTCCAGCATTGCGATCCAGCAGCACTTTCTGTCTTCTCACTTCTGCCTGGTGCACACAGGCTCAGTAGCAGTACAGATACCTTACCATCGGCAGTAAAGGAGAGGAAGTGGAGCTGTAGAGTGATCGCAACGCTGGAAACATTAGGATAAAGAATGGTTGAAGCAAGAAGTAGGAGGCAGCGGTGGACAAAAGACATGGATCACAAAGTATATTTAGCTGGCTTAGGCTCCCTCAACCTTAGACATTCAAGAACTTTAGATTTCTTTTAAGAGTGCACAAACAATTTATCACAAATTAATAAGTTACACCAGAGTCTCTCATTTCTAATCTTCATGTACAAAAACAAGCCTTGTATTTTTTTTTTAAATTTCCTTTCTGTTCTGCGTTATCTTTAACTGACCTCTGGCAACCAGAGGAATCAGAATTTTCTGAGTCTTAATTTTTTTAGAACTTTTTTTTTTAATGCCATAAATTTCAGTCTAATAGCTGTACAATTTCACTTTCCATCTGTACTTTAAACAAACTTTCTGGTTACTTGGATATCTTATCCTATCAACCAGAAAGCAAATAGATCTTTTAGGACTGTATATGAGAGATTAGATTATACATACCATTGAAACTTTAATTTATTGCAATTTCCCATTTGTAAGCATCCTATGTCATGACATTTTTGCACTGCATCTACAAATATAACAACTTACATCTCCACCCAGTACTCTAGCAAGAAGGAAAATGGTAAGAGATCCAAATATCCAAATTGTGATGATCCAGGACACCACCTTGAACAGAAAAAACAGATGGAATTTTTGTGTTCTTATGTATGGTTGAATGGGGAGAATCCCCAAAATAATAAAGTGTAGCTCTGTCAGTTAAATACAAGTCTAATTACATACTTACTCTGAACTGTCCATACAAAGAGATCATTGAAAAGAACAGAACAACTGCAAGTGGCCCCCAAAAGTCTGGGTTGTCTCGTACAACTTGTCTGTTAAATCCAAGGGATGGCATTGGCATCAATACACAGCGTATTTTGTAGTAAATGTCTTTAAGGTCTATGTCTAACTCTTCCCTGTAAGAAGCAGAAGGTTGTTATTATTCCTCATGGTCATGAAAATGTAATTATGGGTTGCTAAATATGTCTTATTTTGCTTATAGTAACCCTGCATATGTTGGATTTCATTTTTGTGCAGTTTGCTTTGCAGTTATTCACATTTTCTATTATAAAGCACTGTAAAAACTGCTTAAAGGAACACTCCAGCCAAAATTGAAAAAAAAATGCATGTGTTAGTAAATATGAATTACTAACTTTTATTAAATGCATTTTATTTTCAATTTTGCCCCTAAAGATCAAGGGGAGACGGGTTGATGATGCGGCGCTCTCCCATGTGACTATTAGTAGATGCTGGCACCGGGGCTGAACACTGAAAGCAGAGGATCGCGGCTGTGAAGATTTACAGCTCCAGGACACCTTAGAGTCGGCGGCACAAATGAAGATGGAATCCTGAACAAGGAAGTGCTTCTAAACAGGTAAGTTATTTCTCTTTAGGGGCAAAATTGAAAATAATATGCATTTAATAAAAGTTAGTAATTCATATTTACTAACACATGCATTTTATTTCAATTTTGGCCGGAGTGTTCCTTTAAGGCCCTAGTGGCAGAAGAGCAAAAAGCATTTATTTTTATTTTGTTCTAGCAATATATAACATGCAGAATGTTTACTTTGGGTAAGTAGCATAAAACAATCTCAGAACAACAGTCATGGAAACAGTTTTGACTACCTACTACTTATGATACTAAAATGGATACTTATATCTTGCAAACATTTCTACAATAGAATTATATAGGGTCAATCATTGTGAAAGTGTTGTTTGCTTTATTGGTACTCGATACACAATGAAAACAACTCCAATAAATTATTGTGTTCCCTAAGGTACAGTCCTTTAGGCTAGGTTCACACTAGCGTATTATCTACTGTATGAATCGTTATGCAATGAGAATTTGTACATAGAGTAGTCCTATTAAAATTAGCCCCTTAAAATCCCAAGGTCACTTTTCTTGAATCCTGGAATGATGATTGTACCCTCAATGTATTCTATGGGAGAAATTTTAATTACACTGGGTTGATTTACATGCAATCAAGTAAAACACCACTAAGGCTATTGGCATAAAGTATAAAAAAAATTTACAGCAAAATGAATTTGACTGCCGTACACTAAGTTGAATAGTACCACTTGAATATGAGGTTAAACCCACTGATAGGTATAATTTCAATCAGCAACATAATACTACAGTTTGTACCTGGGGAAAGAAAGATGAAAAGCAACAATTATCAGGAGCAATAAAGGTAACAAGTGCATGCATATTCCATTACACACTCTGTAACAGTGCACTGGACAAGCAGTTTAAAAGTGGTATGTACGTATTCCACATAGTGAAGGTGTATACCAGCTCTATATCAAACACAACATAAGAGGATAGAGCAGTCTTTCACCTATTCAACTTTAAAGTGGAGAAACATTTCTGTATATGATAAATATAGCTTTTAATTTTAAAGGAACAGTCTAGCTAGAAAAATAAAACTAAATAAGGGTTAAATGTTTACAATAAATATGTTCTGTAATATACTTTATCAGAACATATTTATTTCTAAACAAAAAAAAATCTAACTTATTTAGTAGTTCCTACCTGTCTCTGTAGTCCAGCTGGCTTGCTTCCTGTTGTGCCGGCGATACAATAGTGCCCTGAACTCCTCAAACTTCTGAGGAGTTTAAGGAGCGCATCTGCAGTCCCTGTGCATCCCCGGATTCTCTGCCGCACATTACTGAAGACAGGGAGCGGGTACATGGTCATGTGCGCTCCCTAACATCACGTGACACTCCTCCATGCCTAGGATTAGTCATAGGGAGCACTGCATGACATGAACGCGCTCCCTGTCAGAAGTGCCGGCTCTCAGCATGTCTATCAACAGAGGAAGCAGAAGCGCTGTGAGAGAGCTGGCACGAAAGGGGGGCGCTGGGGGGGCCTTCATGGTGTGTGCTCCTGTGAAGCATCGGTAACGCTCTGACAAGCCTGTGGGGGCATTCCCGATGCTTCAATACAGCTTGCATTGTGAACGCTTTCTGTACTCTGCGGCTATTGGAGGAGGCTGTGAATCTTTAGACACGCCTCCCCCAGAACGGCTCCAGGAAGCTGTTAGACAGCTTCCACTTATAAAAACACAGAAGAGCTCCGGTTTCAATAAGAAAAGCAAATAATGTAAGACCTTTTTTATTTATTTGTTTACTTAACCATTAGTAAGCTTTTTATGCCATTTTGATTACTTTATTAAATGCATGCTAGACTGTTCCTTTAACATTTTAGTATTCCATAATGCAATGAGTACTGAGCACTTTAGATGCCTACAAGAGAGGTTTATTGTCCTCAGGATCATTCTCCTCAACTTCTAACAGCCAGCCGTAGCCTCTTTGACGTAGAAATGTGGTTGCACTGGATTCTTTGGAAAAGTCTGCACCAAGATTTAATTTCACATCAGGGGATGCTATGGAGCCAGTGAGATCTATGCAAAGAAATAATTAATATTAATGGCATGTCTTTCACATTTAAATACCCATGCAAATTAATGTTTGAACAATATTTTATAATTTTTGTTGGAGGACAAGTACAAAAAATAATATACACATGACATTCCCCCTCACTTATCCCTTTAGGTGGAAGCAGGTCACCTGCTATGCTGATCACTCTATTGCATTATGATTAAAACTGACATTTGAACCTGACAGCATACATTCAATACTTATCAACAACATAAAAAAACCTACAATATATGTTATGAATTATCCAAACTAAATACATAAATATACTTGGGAGAATCTTTATTTGTGTACAATTTGAAATCTAGACCTGTATGAGTTCATAGGTGCTGACATTACATATGTGAAAACAGGATACAGAAAGAGCAAACCATGTGAAATGCAAAATAATCATAAATTGTAAGAGTAGTTTTTATTGCTCTGGATGAAAACCAGCAAGTAGTCCTCCAATGCAACAAAATCACTAAACAGCATATACAGTGTACCTTGTAACATGACAGTTACTGTGCATGAATAAGCTCAGTGTGCTTTATTATATTTTTATATACATTTAATTAATATTTGTATGAATGACCATTACTACTTTAAACACGCATACATAGTTATTTAGTTTATACTAGATGATGTGTTGGTTTAGGGGTGTCAGGTTCTCTTTAAGCTAGAAAGGTGCCCTTCAAATTTCAGCATGTTGGGCCAACTTGCAGTTCAGCAGGAAGATGTCACAGAGGATCATCCAGTGAGACCCATCAATTTATGATCTAGGAATAATACACTGAGAGGATCTACAATATACTGTATACAATATATTGCTGGCTATCAGTGTTCCTGTTGCCTTGCAAGTGCTCAAATTTGCAAGTCAATGTACAGGCTTAATTTTAAATGTTAAGCTAGCCCTTATAGGGCAATTGGCACAGTCATTTCCCTTTTTTCGCCTGAAGTCTTTAGTTGGGAGTGACATTTATATCTTAAAGTGTACCTGTCACCTCAAAACTCTAATACCAATTTAGATTCTACTAATGAAATAAATATTTTTGTAAATCACAATCCAGTGGGGATCTGATTGGAGGAACTGTAATGTCAATCATCACTTAGCCTGCCCAACTGAACTCAGAAAGAAAAACTCTAATACTAATTTAGGGTTTACTAATAAAATAAACGCTTTTGTAAATATATATGTATTTTTAAAAATGTAGCTTTATACAGCGTTTCTCTCTGTCGTCTTCCCTGTCAGCCTGACTTTTCTTTCCCGAGTCGGGTTGGATGGGGCTAAATGATGGTTGGCATTATAGCTCCTCCAATCAGATCCCTTAAAGCAGAGGTCCCCAACCTTTTTTGCACCAGGGACTGGCTTTAAGCAAGACCAGTTT
>WMED01014857.1:0-13868 GCA_019650415.1 Pipa parva | reverse complement strand
AACACACATAAAAACCAGAGGGCAGCAGATCATGTGAAAATATGACATTTGTGTCATTCTAAAAACTTTTGGCCATGACTGTACTCAATATCAAACTATTCTCCTTCTGTTCACACTGTGCTGACTTGCTCAAAATTGTGGATAGATTAAACAGTAGTATAAATATATCCAGGTCTATCACTGTAATCTTTCAAAGGGAAATTCCCATTTAATAGGGAAACAAGTATACATTATGTTTCAGGGGCACCTAATGAAGGGAGACAGTTGCCCCCAGAAACATTGTGTAAACTTATTGAATTGGGATTTACCTTTGAAAGATTACGGTGAACGACCTGGATTTATTTGAACTGCATGAATTATTTTGGGTTGGGTGGAGATCTTCCCGGCTAGATCCTGGATAAAGGAAAGGTGAATGTGACATGACTGTTTAAACTTCTAGGTTACACTGTATGCATTCACCCGTGGTTGACTGTAAGTAACTTACAGGGATGTTTAATTCTAAAACATTACTCTGCTACTTATCAAGAGGAAGCAGGTGTTAAGTCATATGAATACCAAAATAAGTACATTCTTACAAAAAAGCAGAGAGAGACTATTAACCGAATTGAAACACAAATTCTTTACAATACTACAACACAACATTAAACAGA
Organism: Pipa parva; assembly: GCA_019650415.1. Classification (NCBI taxonomy): domain Eukaryota; kingdom Metazoa; phylum Chordata; class Amphibia; order Anura; family Pipidae; genus Pipa; species Pipa parva. The sequence continues at coordinate 13,218 of WMED01014857.1, read as the reverse complement.
AATTAACAGCTATAAATATTGCTCTTAAAAGTAAAACAAAATAATCCTCAGCAAAATCTCATTTAAAAAAACAACCTATTTTATGCAATTTTTCTATCATTACTAATTCAGTAATTAGTACTAATTATAAAATACTGCTATTTGTGATGTATAGACCTGGAAACCTTAGGATTACTATCTTTGAAATCTGCATTAATATGCACCAAATGTCTTTGGGCGGGATACTGAGGGAACACTAATGCACGAATGGGAATTTCATCTTAATATATACATTTTTTTCATTGTCCTCAGTATATACAGCATGTTTCTCCTATTTTCACCTTGGACACTTACTTTAAAAGGACCATGGATTAAAACAGACACAAACACAATAGGAACAGGATTAGGACAAATGGGTTTCATGGCAAAAACTGCTAGTGGGATCAATAACAGGATTTCTGCCATTTTCATTGAAATGTCAATCATTTTTAATACTTTTGTTAGACTCATGAATATGCGTTATCTAAAGATCAGCTGAAGAAAGTGGTACTGACACTAACTAGACTGGCCGTTTGATTTTTTAGTAGATGAAAGACTTCTGCAATCAGAAAAGATCCGCATTCAAAGCGCAATGAAAACTAGAACTTGGGCTTTAAAGATAACATTTTTACTCAATCTGAATGAGAAATACCAGTATTTAATAACTAGTGCTGGTGTAATAAAGGACACTGCCACCAGAAAAAAAAGCAATAGTTTGTTTGGATTGGCAATGCAGTTATTCCTGTTCAGTACATGTAACAATGTTATCTTGGAAGTTAAAATTCCTGATATTTTTAATGTTTTCTGTTTTTCTCATTGCTGGTAATAGCAATCTTTTATTACCTTGGCTTTCTGGGTTCCTTCATGAGAAAGCATGGAAGACACTGTTACTTTCTCTGTCCAAATACACCTCTTTATCACCTGCCAAAGCCAAGCTGTGAGTCTATGATAATGCTCTAACAAGCAAATGAGGACTATGGGGGTAATTCAGCAAGGTGCAAACTCACCTGGCGATGCTTTGATTCACTTCGCAAAAATGGTTACGCGCTGGCTTCTCTCCTACACGCGCACATCAGCGCATGCTTTAAAGGTATTCCAGTCTCCTCGCAACCACTTGAGTCACCTTGCGAGACTGGAATACCTTTAAAGTGTGCGCTGATGTGCGCGTGTAGGAGAGAAGCCAGCACGTAGCCATTTTTGCAAAGTGAATCGAAGCATCGCAAGGCAAGTTCGCACCTTGCCGATTTACCCCCTAAATGTGAACTGAACCAACTGGATTTTCTCTCAATAGGTCTAGATACTAGTTACAGTTAAGTGACAAATGGCCCCGTTAAGTCATCTTCTAGCCAGTATTAAGATTAAACAGAAAACAAGACTAGCAAATAGCAATGCTTTTTACATGGCATAATTAAGCAAAGTCATTTTATTTTTAGCTTTATGCATCTTTACAATCCCTGAACATGAAAAAGAAAAAAATGCTGGGTTAGCATGCATGGGACATTTATAAGAGAGAAACTAGATGACTTTTCCACTACCCCTTTATGGCACTTCCTCTGTTTCTATCACAATTCTTCTTTCTGTCATCTTTTATCCTCTATGTAAACATCTGCTACTTATTTTCATTTATATATTGGGGCAAATCAAGCTGTGAAATTGGCTATGTATATTCAGTACATTATTAGTATAGCCATTTTATCCATCCATTATACTGGCTTAAAGGGGCACTATAGTACCAATATAACTGCATACATACATATAGAAACGCCTTTATACTAAGCCAATTGCTAAAATGAACATTTAAAATAACATTTAGAGAAGAAATAATACTTGCCATTTGTTTTGCTGATTAGTTCTAATGAGAACGAACATTTTGTCCTCCCCCATTTCCCTCTTGCACGTTAGGAAACAAAAGAAGAAAAAGTTGCCTAACTGCTATTGGTTAAGCAGTGTGCTGACCTTTAAGCCTCAACAATCAGCTTGTTTACATTTCTACAAGGCACAGAATGCACAAGATTACAGAGGCTGGGGCTCAGGAAATGTAACTTATGCGTATGTGTTAAGTAGTAAGTAGGGCAAAAATGTTTGGGGGAGGGTACCTTTTCATAGAAAACACACATTTCCTGGTGCTGATATTTTTCTGTATTTTCCTTTCAGTAGCTGCTAAATGAATATTGACAATACAGAAAAATGTTCTCTAATGTATCTTACTTTCATTTGGATTTAGTTGAAATCATTCCTGATTTGAAAAGGATTTTCTTTATAGGCGAATTTTCATAGGCATTTTTTCCCTACCTTTTTTGCTATTACAAAATGTCACGCGTTTGAAAACGCAGTACATTTTTTGCTGTGTGTGATCGCAATTGTTAAATTCCTATTGACACTTATGTAGTCACATAAAATACGCTGTGTTCCATGCACTCAAAGAAATTGAGCAGGTAGCGTTCTAGTGTAATACACTATGAATGATAAGCTAGTGTGAACACTTTTCTTCCATTAGCATTATTCTCTATGGATTTTTTCTGGCGTTTGTTTCTCAGCAAATACTCACCAAAGAATTTTTTTTTTTTTTTAAATACGCTGCACACAATACGCTAATGTGAACCTAGCCTTAAGCAAGGAATACACTTTCATAAAAGATTATTTTAAAGGGTACGTAAACTTTGTCTATAAAGAAAGCCCCATTTACCTATTGTCAAGCAATAAATCGATTAAGAAACTCCTGACTCACCTCTTAACTCAGCAGGGCTCAATATCCCCTGGCAACTGCATTCTCACTGCATTCTCTCTGTGAAAGAGTTCAGTGTATGGGAAACGGAAGCTTATAGCCACACCCCCACCTCTCCCTGACTTCTCTGTCCACAGCAGACCACACAGGCGGTCGAACAGGTCTTATCTGTGCATACTCAGGTTATAAACAGGATTTTAGATAAGGATGAGAACAGCACTCTGTATATTGAGTGATGACACTCAGGAGCAGGGCTTATCAGCACTGCTCATGAAGAGTCTACACAGAATGGGAGGGGGAGCAGGACTGTTTAAACAAGATGCAAGTACTACTGATCCCAACATCATTTTTAAATTTTAATGTTTCAGTTGGCTTTTTTATATGTATACATGCTAAATAGATTGATTTATCCAAACTTTTCATACCCTTTAAGCCCTATTAGGGGTATTACATTTATGGATATGTATCTCCCAGTTTTAGCAGGTATCTCTGCATTTTATTGTATAAGAGAAGAAAAATATGTCTGAGTTAAAGTAATATATTTTATCAGTTATTCATACAAGAGGCCAAGACAGGGCAAGTAAACCACACTGTTTTGTGTGATACCTTACCTTTAAAATATAGCTGGCAACATCCTCCTTTCTATTCCTGTCCTCAAGATAAGGCTCCTGCAGAAAGACAAATATAAAGCATAAGTTGGTTCTCTTTAAACATAGCATCTGTGAGTTCTTTGTCAAGATTTTATTGCTCCAAAAATTCTCTTTTTAATTTATTTGTACTCGATAAGTTATTTTTTTCAACCACCAATTTCAGTAGGTTCCAGAAACCTGGCAAGTAATGGATAAAACAACCTTCTACTATAGATGATAAGGATATTATAAGTCACCACTATGAAAGTCAGAGTGACTAGTAATATCCTCATACATATGCTTTCATTAGAGCAGGGGTCAACAACCTGTGGCTCTTTTGATGGTGGCATCTGGCTCTTTAAATGTAATGCGTGGTGCTTACATGAAAGCACCGCTCGTTACAGTTTGCCTGCTAATCGCCGGCAAGTGCTGTAGAGACAAAGCTCTCTCAGCACTTCCAGGATGTGAGCCAATTCGGAGCCATTGATGTCACCACATTCCAGGTTGCTAGCCAATCTGGAGCTGCTGACATCACCTATATGACATCACATATGATGTCAGCGGCTCTGGATTCAAAAGGGCTGAGCAGAGCCGCTCTATATGGCTCTCTCAGCCTAAATTGTTGCGGACACCTGCATTAGAGGATTGTTTATATACTATAACTGTGCATTCTAATCTTCCAATGTATTGTATAAGCAAAACACTTATTGCTTCTGCTGGTGTCTTCAAATTAAAGCTACAACATATCTGTATAGGCAATATTTTAGTTTGAACCTGTAGGTTTTAAAAATCCATCCCACAATTGTCTACGATTTTTAAACAGAAAAGACAGGTTGTAGTTTTAAAGAGGGACAAATCTCCAAGCTGGCTTGCATGTAAAGGGGGGCTAAAGTCACATGCTGGCTGACGTGAACTCTGGAGCTGTGCTTTATACATAGCAGAGTGATTTATAGCTTGCCACCACTGCAGGCGCTTAGAACCACTCCATCTGCTGTCTCTATGATACAGCCTCAGACAGAGGGTGTGTGAACCAAGGTGAGCCAACCTATCAGCACAACACAAAACTGACTGGATGTAATGAGGTACAAGCAAAACGACTCTGCAGAGTCAACGGGTCTGGACTTTCAATTAACTAGTAACTATTATTACACATTTTGCATTGCAATTTAGAGCTCACAACTGTTGAAGTTGCCCTCTTTGTTTATACAAACGGATAGTAAGGACTCTCACTTAGTCATAAAGATGAAGTCACCTAACTAGTAAGGACACACACACAATATATATATAAATAATACAATACAATACTATATATATATATATATATATATATATATATATATATATATATATATATATATATATATATATATATATATATATATATATATATTCACATTATGAACAGGATTCAGATGTATAACACTGCCACAGGCATCAGCACTCTCCAACCAATGCAAACTATACAAACTGGAGATAAAGTTATTTCATTCACTATGAGTCATAAGAACCTCATTGACACAGATAGAGAGGTAAAAGGTATACTCTTGTAAGTGGAACAGGTTCACAAAAAATCTGTGAAGTTATGAAAGCGCAAAAGATAAAAGAAAATCTCATAGTATAGTATGTTGTAAGACAATTATACTTCCAGTCAGTAAATTATGTAGTGAAGAGTAAATTACAGTGAACGTGCATAAAATCCCAAAAGGTCACTTGATTTTCCACTCTTGCATAACAGTGTTCCAAACAACAAAACAACAGTGCACCACACCCCCAGTGTGCCTGCACTTACCCAAAGTATAAAAATCACTTCACATGTAGAATAGCGCCATATGGATGACTTACATGGTAGTCCTTTACGCCAGACACAGTCTCTCAAGGATCATTTCAACTTGCTGTAGCTGAGGCTCTTTTGGGGTTTTATGCATTTTCTTTTGTCTTTTTGCACTTCTATACCTTCGCAGATCTGCTGATGCACTAGAGGAAGCTCTCAGGTGTAGAGAGCGAAACGCATCCGTTTGGGCTACCCCTGTGATCTCCCACCATGTCAGCCATTCTTTTGATCCACCATCTTTTTTGACAGTGATCACTGGGCTGGGTAATAATGCTCCACTTTTACATGTTGTGCCAGTAATCATGTACATTCAGTGATTTTGACTCTTTGATATTAGTCACACTACCAGTGGTAGCTACTGCACTTTATAGTGGGAGACCAGGGACATGCTCTAGGAGTTACTATGAGTAGTTTAACTCATTTTTAAATGTTTTTATTTTTTTTGTGGTGTGTTTGCTTTTTCATTCATTAAAGGTTTTGTATTTTTTGTTGATATATCAGAGAGTGCATACTTGTTTATGGGGTGTCTTTGTTTCTTTTTTATGATTTATATACTTTGTTTCTTTATCCCCTCAGTAATGCATCTTTTTTGAAGTTACCAGCAGTGTGCACATTCCGTTCTATCTATTCAAGAACCCGTTCCTCTTGGTCCCTTGGAGGATTGGTAGACTGCCGCATTCTGGAAGCTGCATCTAAAGGACTCTTTACAATTTTATGGACTTCGCCGAGCATCGACTTTAATATATATATATATATATAATTTTGAGTGTGCTATGCTTTTTGCACTATACTTACTTTTTAAAAAAAATTTTTTCTTGTGCTTTATACATATACTCTTGTATGTATATTAACCAAGGAACTAATGTCTAGAAATATTGTTGTCATTTCATAAGTTACCTATAAAAAGCTGTATTATTTAAACAGTATATAGTATTCAGAATTATATTTAAATTATCATTACAGTTTTTTTTCCCCCTCATGTTTCCAGCTATTGCCTCCTGAACTCCTTGGCCACACCCTGGGTTATTTGGCCCAGGCAGTAGAATTCCTGCTGCAAATGGTACAAACAGCTCTTTTACATAAAACAATACTTTCCTTTCCAGCCAACAAGCACAGCAGCATTTACTTGAAAACAGCTTTTATTTATACCACAAAAACAATTTTTAAACATTATGAAAAACTCTGCTCTGCGTAAAGCTTTCTACGGGAGCAGATGATAGGAGTGCAACATTCTTTCAGGAAGTAATAACAGAAAACCTAGAAGAAAGTAAAATAAAAATAATGTATTGGAAAAAAATGTTTCTTTAGGAATAAATAAGGAAAGTTCCAAAATAGTGTTAGACATTACATCATCTTTGAAGGGGAACCACCAATAGCTGGAGGACATAAGTCTGATGAAGAAAAATAGAAAGCAAAGAAAGTATTGGGGTAGTTTTAAAGGATAAACTAAAGGCTAGCCATAATAAGTGCTGCTAAATATAATTTATAAGCACAATTTAGAATAATTGAAAGCACAAGAACTACAGTATAAAGGAATTTGAGGCATTTTCATTTTGTTAACTGTTTAACAGCTAAGCATCCCTTATAAAACTAGCCTTTACACCTTCCATCAGCAGTGAAAATATGTATTTGTTACAGTGGAATATCATGTGACCCTTGACATACCCAGACAGTGTAAAAGTACTGTGCATATCAGCATTGTGGTTTCACATATGCCCTTTGTTTGCAGCAGTCTGACAGTCAGAAAAACCTCTTTTGACCCTGTATAAGGTCTTGAGAATGAAAATCCCAACACAAGCTTACTAGCCTGTGGTAAACATCAGCTGCTGAGTTTTCCAAAGGTTTTATTTTATTGGAACTCATACAGTTTAGGTATGAGTAGCAATGAACACAACATACACATATTTATATTCAGAAAGGAATCTTTCTAAACAATGAGTCATCAAAGGTGTGGACATGTAAAACAATGGAATGGAACCTGAATGGTATAAAAACGAAAACTTCTACAATTAAATGATATACAATATAACAGGAGCATTTACTTAAAGAAGAAGTAAGGTGCCCTAAGCATAAGTGAAATGCTGAAAGTACAGAGTCTGCCAGGTTAAACCACTATATTATGAAGCAGCAAATCAGTACCTTTGGGCTGTAGCACTATCTTATAAAACTGCTAGTGCTAGTATCTCACAGTTACCATGTTTGATCCTCATAAATATACTAACAAACCCTGACATGTCATCACACATATTGTTTTATTGGGTGGGGATTGTCACATTGTCCATTAAAGCCAAACTCTTGCAGCTGTAGGAGAAGCTTTGTGTGCTATGGAAGGCTGTTAGCTCAAATCCCAATTTTTGATTTTTTTAAAACTAGTTTTATTAGGTTATTAAATCCTTTATTTTTTAACAAAATCATCAAAAAATAGAGGTACCACCTTGTTTAGTGATAAAAATAAATAAATATCAGTATTTGAATCAACAACCTTATACATGCAAAACATATACCTTAACCACTTCCACTACAAGAAGCATTTATTCTTTGTTTCTCCTGTCATTGTAACTGCCAAGTCGGTACACACAGTGCTGGTTTTCAAACATGCTCTATAACAGCAGTTCTCAATCTGTGGATCGTGACCCCGGCGGGGGTCGAGAACCGCTGCGGCACCCGGAAGCGGCCGCAGGACCCTCCTTATAAGGGTTCCTGCGGGGTGACGTCTGCCGAAAACCACGTGACTCGCGTACGTGATGACGTTCGGCCGAAACGTCATCACGTGGATCGCGGCGACGTCAGCACCAGGGGTCGCGGCCTAATAAAGGTTGAGAACCGCTGCTCTATAAGAAGAATTTGCCCCAAGCAGTAGTTTTGGTTGCAGGCAGTGGAACAAAACTGCTACAATACCTGACTTGTATACACGTAGAAGTAGCAGATCTAATTAAGTCATTAACTTGGAAGGGAACCTCAATGAGTCTGAACAGGAAGTGAAGAGGATCACAGTGTTTCACAGTGGAGACGATATGTAATGGTCATCATTGCCAAAGTTTTACCTTATATGGACATTTTTAATAAAAGGTTCATTGTTACAAATTAAGAAGTTCAATATTCCTTCATTTCTAGAGGGCCTTCAATAAACTGTCCCACAAACTTTTCCTGCAATGCGTTTCAAAATCTTTTATACTGGCAGTTTATCCAGTCAATTACAAGGTAATTAAAATATCTGTACCATCCTGTGGATCTCTTTCAAATTATGTAAGTAGCTAAAACTCTATCTCCTCATATTTGAGGAGGTCCAAAACAAATACCATGTTAGTAAACTTAACTTTATTCCAGTATTTATCTCTACCCACAATGTTTCTGAATCAAATCAGACCATTTACCACGTCTTCTTTCACATTTATTTTATCTTCCAGTGACAAATTTCCCCCATCTTTTCTATATGTCCTGTTCCTCCTAAAGAGCACGTATCCATTTATATCAACAGCCCAATTATGTGAGGAAGCATGGTTCAATTATACCAACAAATTCATAATGTTCTCAACCAACAAATCCAGAGAGTTACGGGGGGGGGTAATTCTGTGGGAGGGCCCATCAATGTAGCAAACCAGGGGGATCCAGCTAAATAGGCAACTGCAGGTTAGTGAGTAAAGAAAAATGAAGATTATGGCTTACTGGGTACTGATCGGTGTAAGAGGGCAGTTTTCAGTGCAACTATGGTCTGTATAAACATTTGTCAGATTCTGGGGGCCCATGATTTGTTATGTCCGCCTTGACCAAAGCCTCCAGCTCGCCTATTTTACCTGACACACCTCTAGAATATGTGAACTTATGCTTTAAGGGAAGTGTTCACTCAAGTGAGAATTCAACTGTCGTAGTGAATTTTCTACTCCTTATTCACTAAACAGAGGATTTCCATAGTGAAGAAGTGAAGAGCATCAGTAGCCATCTCTTGTGTAGTGCGGTATAGCCATTCACACAGTAGCAGCCCTGTCATCAGAACTCTAATTCTCCATTTTGCTTTGAAAAATGTGACACAGAACACCTTGCCAGAATCACTACTGCAACAGATTCTTCATGCTTGATGAATATGTGAATTACCTGTGTACCTGCATGCAAAGTGATGCAAAGCACTCTGTAAGTCAGTGACTATCATAAGCATCTGAATTAGTCACAAATTTGCCACATCACAGAGTTTGCTGAATATGCAAAGTGCCAAATTAAAGTGAATGCAGACCTTTACACAACGGTGCAAACTTTCGTGAATAAGTCTATAAATTTTTCCTTGGTGGTCTATATTTATTTAAAGACTTTTGTAAATGAATATTCCAAATTACATTTTTCTTTGTCTGTTTTTAATGATGGGTATATGCAATAATAACTCTACCCTACCAATACAATATAAAAACATATTGTTACTAGGAACCAAATGTGACCTCATACTTAAAATACAATTTTGATTGGCATGGCATTGTAAAAATGTTATCTTTGAAGTTGAATTCATGAATTGTAATGCTTTCTGTCTGTTTTGATACCAACGGCAGCCATGTTTTTAAACAGATCTCAGAAAGCCCTATTTTTAAAGATATTAGCTAAGTATCTGTAACAAGCAATGCTTGCAAACGGCTTTTCCGAGTTCAATACATTTTGCCCCTAGTTGTCCCCCCTCTTCTGTTTGTATTTCTTTGTTATCCAGTGCTTGCACCATACCTCTGATTTTTCAGAACCTATTGAACTTTCAGATGACCACCTCTGTGGTACAAGCGTAGGAAATTAATTTATATATTTTTATTTCAAATAACTCTTTATTGCATTTTTTATTGTATTTTATCCTATTGGCATTTGGACTTTAATGCTTTTTTCTTTTATTTATTTATTTTCTGCTGTGTCCTATTAGAAGATGCTATACCGTTTTGTTTTTTTTGTTAGGTTTTGTCGTTCTATATTTTATTTAGTAAATGCATCATTTAGAGAGTAATTAAACGCAATGTAGGAACAATAGTCCACCTGTATCAATAATCTATAAGCAAATTCTATTTTAGAAAAAGGCTCCCTTGGCTACAGAGCAGAGAAATGTAAAATGATAAATGACAAAGAACACCAGTAAGTAAAAAGTAATTTGAAGTGAAGTATATGTTTCTGGTATGCTGAACTATTCAAGCCAAAGTAATGATTTGCACTGATTTGTGTTATATCATGTTGCTTTTTGCTGACATATTTTATCAATTACTTTAACACCCACTGCTATACATTCAAGCTACCGTAAGTGTTCTCTATGTGTATATTCAAAGAGGGTGATTTAATGTATTGGGATTACTGTCCTTTTAAAAAAGCAAGAGCAATTTTTTCAGGAAACTTGATAAAGTTGGCACAAATGATGGAAAGTTGAAAATCAGAAGGATATGTTGCAAACATCTACAGAAGGTTCAAGTAGCAGAGTAGTGCATACATTACTGAATAATTAATGAATGATTTCCACTTTAAGGTTATAAAGAGAACATCATGTTGAGCTTTGTTTCAGACTACAGTAAGCATGTATACTATGTAAAAAAAAAAAACAAACAAAAAAACAAAACAAAAAACAAACAGGGTTGTATTAAACATTTTATAACAATTCCACTAATTGAAAATCTGACATCACTAACTAAAAATGCTATTTTTATCTAACTATATTACAGGAAACTAGAAATATGTGTTGCAAAATCAATGAAAGTGACGTGTTTCATTGGTAATAAAGTTTAAAGGACATATAATAAATACTGAGCAACGTTTCTTCTTTGCACATTATCAAAAGGATACTAGCATGACATAATTACTTGTAGGGCCTCCGACAGGTAAGTAGAGGGGTTACTGTGGGGGCCCATCCAAATTGCCTGATCAGGGGGATCCAGCCAGACAATAAAAAAAAAAAAAACAAAGTTTTCCTCTTGCGCTACAACCCATCTTGAAACAAGCTGTAACCTCCAAGAATGACTGGCTGCTATAAGCAGAATCTGTCAGAAGTGTCATTCAGTTGTAGGTGGTTAGGCTAAGCAACATTGACCCCAGACTGCTGAAAGAAGTATGGGAGAAGGTATCAGGAACCAGTCATATTGGTAGTTTCTGGAATAATGAATTAATAGAGTGCCAGTTCTCCTAATCTTAACTGTCCAGTCTATCTACAGTCCAAGCTACAAATTTTGTCTGGAAAAATATACTTTATGCACCAGGTTAATTGTTCTAGTTCAAAAGGTGCATTAGCACAATTACAGTGAAGAGTGAAGTCTATAAGGTTGCCTATGTTCAGTCTGTACTTCTTAGTTGGGCAAAATAGGTTGAGCAGAAATTCAAGTTACAACTGTAATAAAATCTAAATGGGTTCAGATAAATAAGGTATCGTACTGTGGAACATTATCTTTTAATTAGAAATAAAATTCTAAAGATACGACCCATCTAAGCCTGATTAAAAGCTGTTTTTACATGATGTTCTTAAGCAGAACAAGTCTGCCTTCATCCAGTTTTACACATGCCTTTTCGCTAAAATCTCGCTAAAGTCTGCAGCACAGATCTGAAAAGAGCATGTGCCAAATATCTGACAAAATTTTGTTCAGAATTGTGACTTGAAGAATAAGTAACGAAAATGTATTATTAGCATGTGTTGGCAGCAGGGAAGGGTGAAGCCACTTTAGTGTGCCAGTAGCTATGGTGTGCTGCATCAGTCAAAGGCAGGGTGAAGAAATTTCCTCCTTCCCAATCAAAACCCAACCACAATGTGTGAGAGGTGTAGGGGGCTCATGTTCTGGGAGGGGCACTATCTGCCCTCTCCCCTTCCCCAAATGCCCAGTGTTAATTTACTATTGCACTTGAGAAAGGGGGAAGGATATCTTGAAATTTTACGCTGTCTTTCAAAATGCAACAGTAAACCTACACTAAGGTTTGTATGACACTGACTATATCCCAAAATGTCACTTTAAAAAAAATGGATTTATCCCTAGCATTGGTCTGGCAGCTTGGATTACTGGATTAATGCAGGTATCAAGATCTGTTAAGAGGACTTGAGGAAAGGAGTTGAGAAACCCAGATATCAAAATGCATGGTATAATACTTCCCTGATGGATATTGATGGAGGTTAAGATCCAAAAAAGCCCATGCTTATAAGTTTAAACATGGCAGAGACTAGAATTAGGCACAACAACACATAATTAGGACCACCATTAGGAAATTGTGCATGCTGGGATGGAATTATTTCTGCCTGTCTTGGTGGGGATACATATTGTTCCAGAATTCTGTTTAGGGATACTTTGATACAACTAGATCTCTAAAAATACACTTCCATAAACAAGTTTCCTTTCTCAGGAGCCCTCATTACTGGCCCACTCCTCAACAAGACCTCAAGATGCTTGCAACATAATCCAACTCTAATGACAAGGCTTTTCCTACAAAATCCTTATAATAACAGATACTCAATTATACAGTCATTCAATATTAAACAGAATGGTAAAAACAATCACTTTTTTTTTTCTTGGTCAAACTAAATAATAGTAAAAGATGCTCCTCAGCACTCCAATAAGTGAAATAAAATGAATCTTCTTTATTGAATGACAGACAGTAAAATCAAGAGTAATAAAACCATGGAACAAGTACAATATGTTTGACATAGGGTTTTTGTAAGAACAGGGAGATATTCTGCTCTAAATGGGAAATGTTTGAAAGATATTTTACTATGTAAGGCATTAACAACTCAATCATTCAGGGTTTACCTGCTCATTAACAATGTCTGCATGTTATATTTAGTAAAATGTGTGCAAATGCATGTTTTGAAAACATTCACAAAGCACTTTCTTAACAATGGGGGGGAACTCTTGCATATAGAGTATATTTCTCATGTACAGAAAGCATGATGTTTTTATTTAACTGCCAGTCATCAGCCCATGCAGGTACAAAACTCAGCAGGAGTAAAACTTTTTAGCGTTATTGGTCCTCTAAAACAGAGGTCCCCAACCATTTTTGCACCAGGGACCGGCTTTAAGCAAGACCAGTTTTCC
>WMED01014856.1:0-13868 GCA_019650415.1 Pipa parva | reverse complement strand
CGGCCCAGCCTCACCCAGACTCTACCTCCAGCGGCCCCTGGGTAAATTGAGTTTGAGACCAATGTTCCCTCTAAGCTGTGCGCGTGTGCGCGTGCACATGACCCGTCAAACTAGCGCAGACAGATTAAAATGGTGCGCACAAAAAATTTGTATTTAAAAATTTAAAATTGTATTTAAATATACAGTATATGTATTGCACAATTATTTACTTAGGCTTATAATTTTGCACATACGAAATTTCTTGTGCACACAGCCTTTACAAAATTAGAGGGAACATTGTTTGAGACCCCTGCTCTAAACAATGCTCTGCAACAAATCTGGAGGCAGTGTTAGAGGGAACAGAGATTGTATGGCAAAAAGCATTATATAACCTGCCAACAAAAAATTTCATACATTACTTTTAACCCAATGAAAGAAAATGTCCTTTTTTGTTTGTACAAAGACAAATTATGATTGCTTTCTCTTTGGGAAAATAGATACAAAGTAAAATCACACCCATGTGTCTGTTTCTCTGTCACTCTGTCTCTCTCATTCAGTGACTTTCTGCTATGCAAGGAATCAGGAATCTCAGGGTTCCCTAATAGGCACATTACTCTAATACTATGACTAACCTTTTTTATTTTTTTGCAAGTTACTGCAGTTATTTTTAATACCACTGAACCTGTATACACAGATAGGCTTGTGTTACCCATCAGTGTAATTTTATTGCCTAGGATATAATCAAACACGTAAACAGTTTGAGCTGAAGTGAAATTTATAAAACAATAAAATGTTCAAACCTGTAACAGCTACAGAATACCGGAGGGATCCCAGGACATATGACGCCCATCATGCAAGGAACTGAGGGTAAAAATATCCTTTTCTGCTAACTCAAAACCAAACACCTAGGGAAATGCAGGTGTTATAGGGTTAATATGCATGACAATGTTAGATGCAGGAGGCTGCAATGTGTACATACTGGAGAAGCTTTTACTGAACACACATTGCATGTTATCATCTACCCTTTGTGCCAGAACTCTCCAGCCATAGACTGACTTGAACAGTAAAACATCATAAAAGATGGACATCAGAACATGGCTGATTTCGCTGCCCAGCCTGATTGACAGTTACAATCATTTAACAAGGGCGCTGAATGATCAGTCCCTATGTATTTTATTGTCTAATATAGTGATTGCGGGACAGATACAATCATTTGCTCCCATGAAATGAGCAAACCAGATATGTAGTTGAGTTAATATATGGTACTTCATAGTGCATTCTAACATTCATTAATACTTGCTTTAGAGGGTGTAAGGCATTATAGTGGCTTATTGTGTACATAAACTTTGCCCCTCTGCATATATGCACTAGAAAGGGAACAGACAGATGTTCTGTGCAGAAGAGATACAATTTCGTTTCAACATCTAAAGTAATAATAAATGGTTAAAGGCAGAGCTGAATGTGTCTAAAAAAATTTCTACCACCCCTCCCTTCCCCCCTCATGAAAAACCTCAGATTTTCCAGTGATTTGCCGGTAGGACTGTCTTGTTACCGGTACATTATCTGATCATGTGACCCAAACTCACCTTTAATTGTTTCGGCAACCCTGCTTGACCCAGTTGAAAATCATCCCTAATTAAAGGGATATCAACATTCCCAAATCTTCATTTTTGGTATTTTTGGCACAAACAGTGCTGCACTATACAGTATTTCTATAATTAAAGATTGAAGTTTTTATAAAACTCTCATTTAAATGTTCGATTTTCTGCCTTGGCACATGGTCTATTATCTGAAGCACTGTACTGAAAAGCTCACCAGGCTGCACTGATAAAAAAACGGTTTGTTATGGAATTGTAATCTAAATCAGACTATGGGGCTCCATCTTTCTGGCACAAAGGTAGCTTGTAATACAGTCATAAAGTGAGATATAATTCTGTTAGTAAATAAAAAGCAAGTGTATGATTCCTTATATAAGCACAAAACATATCGCATTTTGATGATTTAAGTAAATTGTATTTTATTTAATTTACTAAACACTAAAAAAAAGATGATAAGGCATGATTTACCTTAAAATAGGTACATAATCTCTTCCTTAAAAGAACAGATGCTAAAAAAGCCATTGGATTACGGCTTCACATCTAGTAGATGTCAAATGATAAGGAGATGTAAGCCTGGAACTGACCACACAGGAGGTTTCTGTTGTTGTACAGAAGCTAGCAGAGGTTCATTTGCTAAATAAAGATGGGCTGAGACATTTTAATATAGGTCACATAAAGTACATTCCTGAGATAGCCAGCTGAAAAATGGTTCCTTCTTCTGTGGTGGGATTAGAAATGAGATAAGATAAAAGTAATCATGCTTATACCAAGTTATTTGTTACAGGGTCTTTTTGAC
The DNA here is from genome assembly GCA_019650415.1 of Pipa parva. Taxonomy (NCBI): domain Eukaryota; kingdom Metazoa; phylum Chordata; class Amphibia; order Anura; family Pipidae; genus Pipa; species Pipa parva. The sequence continues at coordinate 11,495 of WMED01014856.1, read as the reverse complement.
CAATTTCATATTTCAGAATGATTTAATACTTTGTGCTACATCAAACACAAATTAAAACCTGGAATCAGCCTGTCCCCACTAACTTACCTGCACCAATGACCACTTCCAGTTTCGTCAATAGGTGTCCATTTACTGGTGAGGAAACTGAAATTGGTCATCATTGGTGGTGCATGTAAGTAAAAGAAGGTTGGGGTAGGCTATACCAGGGTAAGTTCTTTAACAGCAGATGAGTGGGAATTTCATTCCGGTGATTTGACTTACGAGCACGGTTCCTTGCACGCCTGCAAATTGCTGCTTATTTGTTTACAATTCTCAAGCCTTTCAGCCAAAGCACTAGTATTAGATCTCAACTTAGCATCTGAAACAAATTCTGGAAAAAAATACTATTCTACTATACTGAAAATGGGTAAAAACATCTTAGATTAACAAATAATTATTTATGGGATTCTGTTAGTGTTACCTTAAAGTTTGCACCTTTATAAACTATTATAAAATAATTGGGTAAGCATAAATTGTTAGTGTGGTTGGGAATGTTACAACAACTGACTACTGGAGCTATACTAGCGTTCTGAGCACTGTACCTTTACCCCGGCATAAAGGCCGTGTTATTCACAATTATGCATCCCCATTACATATATCCACCCTGCCAAAGGCTGGTAAATTACTCATCAGAACATGGGTGGAAAATTGCAAGTACAGATAGTCCTCGGGTTACGACGGCCTCGAGTTACGTCGTTTCGGGGTTACGATGCTTTATACGACGCTTCGTTCCTACTTACACGGTTTTGCGTCGTAAGTCAAACTGCGTGCAACCACGTGTAGCAGCTGTAGTATAGAGGCCAGGACTGTACCCGGTACCCAGTAACACGAGGAAAACTAGTCTCCTGTACACCATAATACCCTTCATTATGGCTCCCAAACGTGTTAAGTGTTTGCAGTACAGTACTGTACACTGTTATTATACTGTTATTATGGTGTACAGTACTGTATGAACGTATGATCCAACTTATGCTGAAATTCGGTTTACGACGCCGCGTAAGAAAGGATCAACATCGTAAGTCGAGGACTACCTGTACTGTGACCAGACAACAATGCTACCTATTGTAATTAACACAACAGCAGGAAAGTTAGCAATGCTTTGCATTTATCTGAGCTAGAGTGAGTTTGGCCTTAAAAATGAGCAGCAGTGCTGCATAAACACAAAGCATTGTATCTTTCAGCAGAGGACAAATATAACCTGCACTGTTACTTAGAAAATAATCCCATATACAGATACTGAAGCTTATCGCCAAAGAGAAAAATTAGTATTAAGAAAATGATAATGTATGGGGTGTGGGTGTTTCAGCAGGAAGGTATGGGGGACCAATCCCAAATTTTGCATGGGGCCCACTTGTTTTTAGTTTAACTGTTGGCCTCAGGCCTAGTAACCCAACCACTTTGATTTAGTCCTTGTAGAAAGTAAACCATGTTACAAGCTAGAAATGTAGATATTGTTTGAGAATACAGAAGTGGAGAGTGCCAACATGATTGTCTGCTTGTTTGATGAGTGTGATTTTGGCACTAGAGAAAACAGCCTGCAGATATCATATTTTCATCTGAACTATTAACCTTCCATTTTGTATTGCATTAAAGCAGCACTAAACCCCCCCTTTATTAATATGCATAAAACATATTTTTGCTGTCTTACCTATGCTTGTAACCAAGTTTATTGCTACTTTTTATAGTTTAGGAATTTCTTTTAATAAAGCAATACTTTATTACTTCCATTGCACAGTTTATCATCAACTGAAAATGTTCAGTGCATCTTGACATGCAGCTGACTGCACAGACAGTATGCAAAATCAGGTGTGAGCAAAAGTACATAAAGAGAGAGAGTCCCTTCACTTTCAAGGATTACCCTTGTTACAAACTGCATTTACCTTTCATATTTCCTGCCCAGACCCATTGTCTTCTATGGCGCTTTAGAGAATACATATTCAGGAAGTGCCCCAAAAGCCCAATTTCAAAGCGAAATATCATATTTTAAAGGAACAGTTTAAAAGTTTGGAAGCTGAGATTGAATACATAGTAACTATAAATGCATTTGAGCCTTATTTATTATTTGGCATTACTGTTTTTTATCAGTCAGAGGTGACCTTAAAAGTAATGTCTGCTGATGTTATATAGATGTGTTATCAATACCTCTCTATAAGACATTAAAGTAGTAGTACACAAATAGTCTTAACTTTATAACCTACAAACCATCAGTAATGACACCACTGTATGCCCTCGTAGTTGAGTATCCATCAATGCCTATTATAATTCTACTTTTTTAATGGACTGTTTTCATTTAGACAAATAAGGTGGAGGTACATTGTAATCAGACTCACTAGGAACACAACATCATCCCATTGCTTCACACAGCTTTAGGAATTAAATATATGAAGGTATGCCTAATCATATCTTTGATGGATCTACATTATTTCTTGTTATAATCATCTTTAAGGTCAATGTCTCTAATATCCTGTTGGTGGATTTATGTAGTGAACATTCTTCCAGTGTAGTGCTACCTACATACAAGCTAATCACATACATTTGCTTGCACAGTTTCTACATTTATCCATTATGGAATGTATTTTAAAACATTCACTAGCTCATTGGCAGTAGAAAAATCTGGAAAGGACAGATAAATATGATCAGAAAGATCAGACAAAGAATGATCAGTAAAGTAGCACCTCACAGTTCTCCCGAATCCTCTCCTCTTTGGTTGACTTAGGGATGGTCACAACATTATTCTGTGGAAGGCAAAGTTATTTTGTCATGTAGGTGATCATTTAGAAAGCAGATTTACTGTAAATAAAATTATACATACATACTGTAAAACATCATCAGAGAGCAATGAACATAGAATACTAAACACCTATTAGTCTAGAAACTTTTACCTATGTTGATTGACAATACATTTTATTGATTTTTACATGATATTTAAGACCAAAACATGTAAAGCTTTCTTCCTTACATATTGCAATTGTATACATTACAAACAATCTGAATTCTACATTTTTCTGAAACGTGCTATCTATATTTGGTCTATAATAATGCTTTCTCAATATTGTTTGATGTTTATGCAGTTTGTAATTTCTTGGGGAAAGCAATATGTCTCAACATATACTATGGGTGAAATTTAATAAACTTGGATTTCACTTTTATTCGTTTATTCCCGAGAGAGATCTGGGAAGTTTTTTGCGGTAAAGATTTTTTCTATCTCAATTTTTCGATGTAAAGGTAGCCATACTGCTAATGTAAACTATAGCTACCTTTCCATCGAAAAAATTTGATCGAAAAACTCAATCAAAAAGTTTTGGTTGGTAAATATTGATTGAAATATTCTTGCAATATTTACTACGAGAAACTTCCAAGATCTCGCGGGATTAAACTCAGAAAAGCGTAATCGAGCTTTTCAGTTTATTAAATTTCACCCTTAACATTGAAATAACAGTCTGTTGGCCTGATTAGGCTATTTCTGCCACCTCCGAACACCAAAAGTCACAACTATCCTGAAAAAGGGCTGTAGGGAGGAATATCAAGATATCGAAATTTTAATTTATTTTACAGCAACATTATGTAATTTAATAATTCATATTGTCATTATTAGTCATACCATTTCAGATGTTCTGCCATGTTGTCCAAGATTAGGTGCATAATGTAAAATCAAAACAATAACATAGAAAGCTCAAAATTCACCATCAATAGATGCAAGGTTATGCACTAGGGTCTAAGAATCTTTATGAAACGTACACAACTAATTGGCCAAATTAGCGAAGTCATCAAAGGAGAAGGTTGTTTGAGTATTTGTGTTTTATCAACTTTGATTTAGCAAACACAGTCAATAGGAAATGATCTGTGACATAAAAGCAGGAGTGCCAAATGTGAATTTACCTCTATGTACAGCACTAGTAAGCCCTTATTCTGAATTTGCCATATTATTCTGTGTTGCAGTTTACAAACAAGATATTATGGAGTTGGAGAAGAGAAGTGCTACTAAGTAAGTAGAGAATCATGGTTATGAAGGCAAACAGTGTAAACATATGAGGGTGGATCTATCCAATACAAAATCACATAACATACAGGCATCCATTGCATGTAGAAGAAAGGAATTTCCACATAAACTTTAGTTTTTAAGGGGAGGGTTGTAAAGTAGGCAAAAATCGTCCAAGCAGCTACTGTTAAGTATTTCAAAAGGGGATTGGATACATACCCAGAAACTCATAAAATTAAAGGGCGTAAATAAATGCCCTGCGGTCCTGGTGCAGGATCGTCACTAAATCACCTCCCTTGGATCCAGTGAAGGATAGGCACCAGGGCCCCCCACCTTTCCCACAAAGTATACATTTAATGCACACAAATGCAATAAAATGCTTACTGCAAAATGAAAGCAATACAACTAGAAAGCTGCAACCAAGTTTACAGTACTAATAGAAATATATTATAACTATCAAATATCTACAACACGATACATGACAGTAAATGTGAGATTATTATTTGTAAACTAGTAAAGGAGAGATTATATAGAACAATGCTGAGAGGTTCAGAAATAGCATTCTCTACCCAAGTAGAGATGGGGGAATTGGTTCAAATAAATTTCAGTGTTTGTGCATTACTGAAACATTTTTCAAAATGCTCCAAAGTTCTAAACCAAAGGTTTGTGGCTAATAAATCACAAATAAAGAATCAGATCAAGACAAGAATCTGGGTGGGAAAATAGGTGCACTCTCATTGTATACTTTGTGGGAAAGGAGAGGATTAAAGGCTTCACAGGCAAAAAGTCCCATCCCAAAACAACCTCACAGGCCAGAAGAGAAGATAACAAACTGGCAATCATAAAAATTAACATTTTACTTACAGAATGGCTAAAATATTGCTTAACAAACAAAGGTCTTATGTAGCTCCTTTGTGACTCCTTTAAATTTGTTTGGTGTATGCCTTTGTTAGGTCCTCCTGTACAGGCAGACAATTTGAGTTGTTGGCATAATTGTGAATGTGCTTCTACTAGGCATAAACAATGAAACAGCAGCAGCCAATGTCAAGAAATTGCAAACAGTATAACCAGCTAGTCAAAACAAGGCCTTAGTGAATTCTTTAGTACAGCTTTATAAGCATAACCCAAAATATGTATGTGACAATGTTTGCTGTACTGTATTCTCACTTTTCTATAGAAATATTTGCAAAGCAAAGCAGTCTATTTACAAGGTAATGTGAATTAAGTGGCTTAAAAAATATATCTAACTAATAATATTTTAAACTGCCTATTATTTCCAGTAGGCAGACCTTAATAAGATATACCTTACCTCAAGTGTCCCAAACAAACTGTCTGTGTTCCAAGCCCTCACTAGTAGGGCGAGGAAAGCTATCATGTTCTGACACCTGGTGGAAGCTGAATCGGGCCCTAATAAGAAGGGGTAGGGGGGGTGTTAGTGCAAGGTGCAGAATAACTAATTATCTATGGATAATATTCTACATACTGAACATGTTAGGTGTTGTAAGCCTTCAGAACCTCGTATGGACGTTGGACAATGTTGTCTATTGGCTCTCAGTATAATGCTACCATCTCCTTACCTGGATACTCCAACGTATACAGATTTGTGCTGGAGTTTTCCCATATTTTTTGGCAATCTGCTGAATTACAGGATGATTTAGCGCTTCACCTTTGGCCAAGGGACAGTATCCTCCAAATACAATATTATTATTTCTACAATAATTCACAAGATCCTGTGGTCTCTGAAAGGGGTGATATTCCACCTGTGGATAAAAGAAGCAGAAGCATGTAAAGTTTTCCATTTATTCTATTTTAGTATGACTGCCCAAAAGTACATTGTGGCAGAATGTTCCCATCTTAAAGGTATAATGCCATGAAATCTCTTAAGTGTTTGATCCTTTGTAATTTATTTGGGGGTCAAAGGGAATAAGTAATGTGAAGTTCAGCCTGAATGTAACAAGGAGAAATATGTAAATGCGCTACCCTTCTCTATCTGGTTAAGGTATTGCATTATAAATAATGAATACCTACAGAAAATTATAGTAAAGGTGACATTATTGTTTGTAAACTACAAAAGAAAATGGGATGTTACAAAGCACAGTGCCAAGAAGTTAAGTTTAAGAAACCTCACCTCAGCTTAGGGAATGAGTGTCCAAACACAGATCCTCACCCCACAGGCAAGTAACGGGAAGAAACCCCCTGGGGACCTGAAGAAACAATAAGATTTGGGGGGGAAAGACCCTTCAGTAGCAACATGGCCCCTAATTCATTATATATTCCTGGTTACAGACTCCTCAGACTCATTTTTTAATGGTTTGGGAGTTTAACAGTTTTGTTGTTAGACTTGGCTTTTTACCTGATTTGATTGTAGTCATTTAGCTTTGTAATTGGACACAAGGTGTTTTTTTAACTGGTTGGATACTGGTCATTGCCATTGTGACACTCTGCCTTTATTTAATTTTGGGACACTTTGCCTTTAATATATGTTCCAAATGCATGAAACTTGGCTTTGTAACTTGACAAGGGATTAGCAAATACATTTAAATACCCATTGGTCAGAAATTTAGGTCTGCTTTTAGGTATACACTTTTACTAATGAAGTTCTTTTCCATGTCAGAAACCTTCTTAGGTGCTAGGAGAAAATACTATTACACTGGATCATTATGATCTGTTAAATAGTACTGGGGTTCCAGTGTACGCTACACTGTTTCATTAAGATTTCAGTCAACATTTGTATTTCGCAAATTGCTTCCTATTGTTAATTCAAATATCTCTTGAGATCAAACATGAATATTGCATTAAAGGAGTTAAGGGGTCATAAACTCTCTACTCCCTCTCTTTGTACATTCTTTTAGCACTTGTTCTTTGATGGGCTCTCTGCATACTGAGTCCAGTCCATTCAAAGCTGTATTACACAGACAAAGCTATAGAACAGTTTGTTCCTGTAGCAGGCCAAAGAAAAGACTGCTTGGATAGTTTCTGTCTACACAGCCAAATGGGATATGAGAAACATGGGGGAATAGCAAAATAAAACAAAAAAAAAGATACAATGGGGAGGGTGAAGGAAAGTGAAAAGAATAATAGCAGCATTTATGGGAAAATAATGGCCTACTGCAGAGAAACATTTAGCAAAGTCTAAACATCCTCAAGTGTGACGGGTATGAGCAGCAGATTTTCTCTATCAGTTCTGATGCAATAACAGACAGAGGTCATTATATACGTATGGACTGTTCAATAGCTTAAGATGACCCTCCGCAGCACATCCTGAGTAGACACTGGTATCTACATGGACTGTCTTTGGCAATGCTACAAACAAGCTCAGTCTGCAAACGCATTAATGACAGGGCTAATATACACACGCAACAGCAAACAGTTATAACAAGTTAAAGGACCAGTAATACTAAAAAATATGTACTTGCATTGTTGTGGCACTTGCAAAAATGATATCTTTAATGTTAAATTCATTAATTTTATTGTTTTCTGTCTATTATTATTTTTACTTTAGGCAGTCATGTTGTTAAACAGACCTCGCCCAGTCCTAATGTTTTGTTTTTGAGTTTGTTAATACTTATTCAGGAAATGCCCCACAATGCTTAATTCTGAAAGCCAAATAGCTAAATATCACACTGCAGACACAATGTTTTTGGAAGCACAGGTTGAATATCTAGTAAACTATAAATACATTTGAAGTATTTTAGTTTTTTGTTCTTAATGTCCTTTTAAGAGAAAGGATGATTTTCTCTAATAACATAAAATACCCCTTTGGCCTACAGACATCTGGACATGGTATTCTGTCATAAGATGTACACATATGTATGCTTCCAGCCCACTGCATAAAAATGTATACATTTATTGCTGTTGTCAAGCATACATAATAGTTGAGGGTTTGCTACTATCCTGTGTCCATAAGTGCTGAAACCAACCCCAGCCAACCAGCAACTGGCAAACTAAGTTAAAGAAAGTTGCTATGTACACTTTAATAAATATATAAGTACATATGAAATATTATTTGAGCATAATTATTTAACAGATGCAGTAAAGCAGTTAAAGGAGAACTATAGCAGCATAGCATACTTACCTAATCAATCTAGCAGCAGCAGTACACTAACTGTATGTGTGAGGGGGCACTAAGTGTACTGCTGTTAGATCAGTATTCATCTGACCATCCACAGCCCAGGATCGTCAGATGAATACATCGCTGCTGCGGCTCTCTTCCGGATTATGTATGTAACCTCAAACGTCACATACTACCCACCCCCCTCCTGAATTGCGCCAAAATTAACCAACTGCACATGTGCTGATTGGAAAAAAAAATCGATCTGCGCACACGCGCAGTCAGTTAAGTTCAGCGAACTTCAGGAGGGGGGAGGGTCTATATAAGGACAGGCGTCACTCACATAACCCGGAAGAGAGCTGCAGCGGCAATGTATTCATCTGAAGATCTTGGGCAGAGGATGGTCATATGATGGCACACAGTGTACTGCTGCTATATCGATCAGGTAAGTATGCTATGCTGCTATAGTTTCCCCTTTAATATGTAAAAAATGCAGAAAAGAGTTAAGGAAAATTAACAGCATCTGTTCAGATTCTTAAACTGCCGCTTGCATGTTTTCACATTGGGAAAGCTCTACTATGTTGTCCAGTGACCTCATTGTTTTGTAATTACAGAGGAATTTGCAGGAATAATAACATGCGGAAAGAAGTCATGAGTATCTAACACTGAACATTTCTTTCCCAGTAATACGGAAAGCTGGTCATATCCTGCTTCATATCTTTAGTACAGCTTGTCTTTACGCATGACAATGGTGTGAAAACAATGAGCTGGCTGAGGCTCAAGAAAAGTGGGGGCACTAGGAGGGTAGGGGTTTGGAAGAATCTCAGGAAAAAGAGAGATTATTACTCATAACGAAAACCCCCCTTGGGAAGAAGCATCTGTCAAACCATAATGTCGGAATGGACATATCTCCATTTACCAAAACATTATCAAGATACCGCAGTTATTGTGCTCAGAAGGTGATATGATATCTGCTACATGACTTATTCAATAGAACAATTTCAGGCTTCCATGAAGAGGTGTCTTCTCTGTAAATGAATTTTTAAAAGTTGCACTCCAGAAGCATCTCGTTTATGAGAAATGGAACACTATGCATTTTGACATTGAGCAGGCAACCACAATTAAGCACTTTTTGATCGCTCTTTGAAATATACATGTGTGTTTGTGATGCATAAGAAATATTTTCTTCTCTTTTTCAAAATCTGACCTAAAAAAAATATTATGGAAGATGAATGAAGTGAACCATTCTCGACTCAATGCAGGTCTTTTAAGATTAGACACACACCTGGTTAAGATGAGGTACCACAGTGCAGTCTTCCATAAGTTGATCCAAGTGATTGATTTGAAAGTTGCTAACCCCAATAGAGTGGCATATTCCTACAGACAAGATGCAAAGAAGATAATTATCAAACAATAATTGGTGAAGTCACAACTATATTAAATATCTGTTTACAAACATGTGTAATGTACTACTTTGTTGTTACCTTAAATATTGTGCTCACTTGCAGCACCACTTTCCTAGTAACGTGTCAGATTATGCTTTGTTTATCCATCACCTAAAATACATCTACATGCCTTCTCTGCTCATTGTGTTTGTTCTACACCAGATGAAAAAAACAATGTCACACTAGCCACGCTCCCAGAATTCCATGCATTTGTAGATGAAATCAGCACATAAACTGAAATACCATGAGTGCATAACATTTGATGAAGTCAGTAATCTCACATCAATGAACACGACTGAATAGAATTGGTACTAATGCAGGTAAAGACGATGGGCAATAGGAGTACATTTTTAAATAATCCTGTTTCATTTTTGACACATTTAAAAACATATCCGTACTATTTTTTTTTTTTTATTAAAGATATGCAGTTTTCATAAAATTTGTGATTAAGGTTAATATCACCTTATGCAGTTAGATGCATTTGTCTTTCTTATGGTGAAGCACCTGCAGCCAAAACATCCCATACGATTCAGTGGAGTTTTGGCTAACTGCATCGTATGAAACCACCTTTAATAGCCCACTGTATTTAATACAGCAACTTCTTAATCTGTGGCACAGACTTGGGCAGTTACAAATTCCAGCCTCAATGGGGATGAAGTGCATGCACAAAACAAAAATCTGGATCATTTTACACTCAGAGAAGTGCATAATGGCCATGTGTGGGTCTATTTAGGTTAGGTGTAAATGGACTGCTCACAGCAAAATCTAGAAATATGATTCCTACGTACTTACATACACCTACAGTATATTGTTATTGCTTGGCTGTGGTTACATATGCTCTAACCCAGGGGTCAGCAACCTTTTTGGCTGAGAGAGCCATATACATGCGGCTCTGCTCAGCCCTTTTGAATCCAGAGCCGCTGATGTCATATGTGACGTCACATAGGTGACATCAGCGGCTCCAGATTGGCTAGCAACCCGGAAGCTGGTGATGTCAGCGGCTTTAGATTGGCTAGAAAACCTGAAGCGATGAGAGAGCTTTGTCTCCAAAGCACTTGCCAGCAATTAGCCAGCAGACTGTAATGAGCAGTGCTTGCATGTGAGCACCGCTCATTACAAAGAGCCAGATGCAGCCATCAAAAGAGCCACATCTAGCTCAAGAGCCATAGGTCACAGACCCCTGCTCTAACCCATCCAATAAGGATGTTATCAGTGACGTGCCTATTATATGTGTCATATTTCCAGGCCGGGTCTTGATTCTCAGTGGCTGTTAGCATTTAAAACAAATTGCTGCTCATTTTTGGATGTTTAGGATAATATGTTACATTTTGCTTCAATTTAATGATACTTTTATTGCTGGTTTGGGGTTTTGTATTTAGCTATGTGATTTTCCATAAGCAGCAAAGCTTTTTGCCAGGTCTAGAAAGGCAAATCATTTTGAGCAATATTGAGTGGTAAAAAGAGTTGAAAACAATATTTAAACAGTTTCTTAATGCAGATGGGGATATCGGGCTAAACCTGCAATATTAGGCAAAGATGTGTTAACTTTTAGAAAATAAAATGATTTATTTTCCCTGATTTTTTTTTCTTCACTTTTTGACCCTTTTACCCTCTTATAAATAGCTCTCTTAACGTCCTTAAAAATTCTAGCATGGAGTTTGTTTATCTCAAAAATCATGTTATTTTTTGGATAATAAAAGAAAACATATCTACACCTTAATGCCAATTTTCCTTTTGTGTAACTACTGCTATAACAATTTCTTCTGCTTGCCTCAGTGGTTAGCACTGCTGTCTTACAGTGCTGGATTCTGGGTTCAATTCCACCCTGGTCTTTATCTACATAGAGTTTGATTGTCTTCCTAGTACTTGCATGGGTTTCCTATGGGTACTCAGGTTTCCTCCCACAATCTAAAAACATACTAGCTCTTTGACAGCTCTTTGGTCTTCACCATAGTGGAGTTTGGAGTCTGACTGTTTGAGG
>WMED01014855.1:0-13868 GCA_019650415.1 Pipa parva | reverse complement strand
CACCCAGACTCTACCTCCAGCGGCCCCCGGGTAAATTGAGTTTGAGACCCCTGGTTTAAGTGCACTGCACCTACCGTATGTAATTGTACTAAGTTTACTACTCTAAGGAAGCATCCTCTCTGGTCCAAGTGTGCAAGTCGGATCAGTTTGCACTTAGTTTAAAGGAACAGTCAGGCCAAATTTAAAATAAATACAGGAGGAGAGTGTGCACGTCATACAGGGAAGGATGCATTGATGACGTGCACACTCTCCATGTGACATTTGATAGGGATCTTCTGATTAGGACACTGTAGAGTCGCCAGCACTGTTGGAGGCTGGGGAAGGCAACACAGAAGTGCTGTATGTATAACACTTCTTTACAGGTAAGAATTTTCACTTTTTTTTAAAATTGATAATAAATCGTATTTACAAAAAGGTGTTAGTAAGCATAATTAATCAATGTATTATTTTTTTTAATTCGGCCTGACTGTTCCTTTAAGGCCCAGCTGTTTTTGTTTTGTTATGGTATATCTGACTTCAAGACTTACTTCTTCTGTGGTGCATTGTAGTCTTCTCTATACTGCTTGAATGGAGTTTGGTATGGGTGGGACTTCTGGGAAAGAAAGGCACAGGGAGACATAGAAAACAAAAGCAAATAATATAAATAAAAGTTTGCTCATAATCTGTGTCATTATATTTAGTACTTTAGAGGCAATTTTCAGTTTGTATCCATCCCTTCAGAAGTAGACTGACAGAACTATCTATGTGGTCCCTTAATGTAAAACTAAAACTGGGTATCCAAAAACACTTCTATTTTATGCCAGATTAATTTAAAGTGTAAGTAAAGTTATTGACCAAACTATACATATATTTTATTTCTATAATGTATAAACCTAAACTTAAACATTGAAATTTAAAAAAGAATTTGGATTCATAAGTTAGCACTTCTTAATCAAGCTACCCTGCTCCTCCAGCCTATCTATGTACTGGCACTTCCTGTATATTGTGTATAGTGCCAAGAAGCCCCACCCTCCGAATGATGTCACAGTGATGCAGGGTGCTCGTCCATGTAAGGACACAGACACAGATACACACACACACACACAAACACATACAGACAAGCACAGACACACACACAGAGACAAACACACACGCGCACATAGATATGACACGCTCTTTTACTTCACTACCCCTGTAGCATGCTACCAGATTGAAAAATTGAGAACTTGTGTTGTCGATTTTGTTCAGAAGAAGTCTAGGATGGGAGGGGCCATGGCTTCATACATTCAGGGAAGACAGGCTGAAGCAGTGAAGCTTTACAGAGGGATAGCTAGTTCTGCAGAATGAAGAGGCGAGTCAGTATTTTAGTAATCGTTTTTTCACTTTATAATACTTTAATGAGGAAATCTTTATACATAGAGTTTATTTACACTTTAAACACTTCATTGGTTTCTATACAGCTAAAGTAATAATTAACCAGCTGTACAGGAATGGATGCTACTAAGTTGGTTTAGTGGCCTAGCCCTGTATATTCGATGTCAGCCCCAGCCACAACTGCTTTAATCCCTGTTGTTATGCCATTCTCAGCCATTTGTGCACCATTCAAATATTCATAATACAGTGACCAGTGGTAATAGTCATACATCTTTGTATCAACCTATCCTGGATGTTTTATTGAACCATTGTGCTAAAATCCCAACTGTATTCTTGAAAGCATGGCAGCCCTAGGATTTACTGCAACTGCCCTTGGATAGATGAGAAACAGAAACAGGACACATGCTAGCTATTGTGCTTGTCATACCACAAGCTATACAAGCAGAACTATCATTTTATTTGTCCGAATCACATTGAATTGACTTAATAGCCTGAAAGATAGTTTGTGTGCATAGTTCATTCTGCCCTTACATATCTACCATGTCACATTGCTTTTCTTGTCGGAGTACTTGAGAGTCTGATCTTTTTTTAAGCCCCAGTTATTCAGTGTAATTGCGAGTGATAAGTGTATACTTACTGAAAAATGAATGAAATTAAATACCTGTCAATGGATATGAACTGAGTATTTATGTCTGCTAGTACAATGAATACACTTGTCTCTTGTATTGACACTTGCATAAAGTGAACAGTCCTAAATTTGCCAATTACTCAGATTCCAGGGTATGGACTCTTCTTTCTGACTGGGGCAGCAGCACAGATTACTGTATGTTGCTGCAATTAGCAGTTCAGCCTTGTAGTCTAGGGGACATTGGCATTGTAAACAGGGCATGGAACATGCATGATCAGGCAAAAAACACTGTGTATCTTTCCACTAATAAAACACTAGGATCACTCAATTCACTGTCTGCCATTGCATGAACTAGGAAACTCCTGTATAAGCACCGTTTTTTTTCTGTGCACTAGCATAAAAATACTCGCATTGGTACCTGACACCATGCCCACTGTGTAACCATGATATATCCATTCAGTGTGCTCCTGCTATGCAGCTGACTCCATGTGCCACTCGAGCCCCATGTTGTGTGTTAAATTGAATGCTAGCATAAATCCATTTTGTAATACTACGCCATAAAGCTTACAATGCACCCACATGTGCCAACTACGTAATTATATAGAAACCATATAAAAAGTTCTGCTGCTATCTGCAGGACTCAGAGACGTAAAAAATGACATAACTTCCCTAAATAAATATGTAATGACCAATCATGTATTTGTAAGTATGTATTCATTTATATAGCGCAGACATATTACATAGCACCTTACATAGATTCATCATTCACTTCAGTCCCTGATCCATGGAGTTTACAATCTAGTTTCCCTATTCAGTCACACACACACATAGATGTATGTTTTTGAATTGTGAGAGGAAACCCACGCTGGTGTGGGGAGAACATACAAACTCCATGCAGATGAAGTCCAGGGTGGAACTGAACCCTGAACCCAGCGCTGCAAGGCAGTAGTGCTAACCACTGAGCCACCAAACTGCCCTATCACGATGTCATTTTTAGAAGGAAATGTGAGACTGGAAGTCGGCTTCTTTTTTGACTACGGTGACAGGTTTAAGATGGGGAGCAGACAATGGCATACAACAGTAAGTTCCCCAGTGTAAAATCAAGACATTACCTGTCTTTCCAGCAGTTGGGGGCATCTCTGGGCCATGGGCTTGTTGCAGCTGCCTCTACTTGTCTATATGGTATGTACATGTAGGAAGACTACACATTTAATTTTTTTTCCTATTCTACGCACTGTGTTTTCGTCCTTTGACAGTTTCCATTATTATGACCTTTCATAAAATTGCGTTCAAGTGTAAAGCTCTTAACTTGGTAAAATAACATTTAAAGGAGACACTATTGATTGGCAGTAATTGTATTTGCTTATACTGTAAATCTGAAGTGAGTCTGCCAATAATGTCAGCTGGTAAACAGACTTTTGTTAAGTGTTTATACATGTTGCCCTGACACATCTTAAATAATTAGGTAACACGTGTTTTAGGAGTATGGGATGAAAAGTTTTGATAGATTTGCTTAACTTAAATGGTTTGCAATCATGTGTCACTGTGGAATTCTCATTTTTTTAGTGGTATAGCTTAGGTAAACAAGATAAGATGAACAAGCTTCATAAAGATGTTGAAGGAATGTTGACCTGTAATGTTTTCAAACTGGTGATGAAAACAAGCTGTCATATTGGACTGTTCTATAAGAGTACCAAGGGCATAAGCCTTCTGACTGATGGTTTATAAGTTAAATTAAGTCTTTTAGATTGAATACTGTAACAACACAAATAATAGGTAAGTCCTGATACATACCTCTTAGCATTAAACACACAATGAAAATCTGTCCCTCCCAAAGTACATGACTTTTGACTGGATACCTGTCAAGCAAAAGCTTATTTCAATCTTTAAAAGTATTGTCTTTTTTTTTTTATTGTTTTAAAGCCACCTGCCTAATATTTTGTAGGTGTCATGCACCAAACCAGTTCCTCTATTACTCATCTTCGTTGCCTTATTTCTCAACATTTTCCTTGTCACGTTGTTGGGTTTGTGGTGCTAGGTGTTACAAAGGGTTTGGCTAATGTCTTTATGATTGGTTGCACAAAATTGCCTTTTTTCCACCTAAACTTCTGTTCAATTTAATTGCTAGTAACAAATGCCCAAGCTTTGTAATGGAGTACCGTTTTGAGATAATGGATCTACTGTACCAATGAAAGATGTTGCGAACTCTGCTTAGGCCACTGAGTAGACTTGGAAGTCCCCACAAGGAAACTCAGTCCTCAATGCCAGGCGCTCACAGATTTCAGCCCCCAGGGAAACCCCTCTGTCCTAGCTGATGAGGGTCTGTGGTTAACCAACAGCAGGATTTGAATAGCCAAATTGGAGGCAGAAAACTGGAGAGGCACAGAAATTGTTGCTATCAGGATTGGATAGACACCACAGTCTAGTGTCTGAAAGGGAGCTTAAGCCACTATAGAAAACCAGACTATAGCTAAAGACTGGATGCCAGGAGCAAAGCTGGAAATGTTGCAGAACAGCAACAGGATCTCAAGAGAATCAGAGGGCTTCTTTTTTGACTACAGTGACAGGTTTAAGATGAGGAGCAGACAATGGCAGGATTACAAATTTATAGCCAAGTGATAATGCTTTCCTTCAGCAATACCACACAGGGGCTTGAGCATAAAAACTTCTTACTCGAGCAAGCTCAGACTTATTCTTGCAGCTTTGTATAGGGAGGCATTTCCTGTCAATGGATGACAGGCAGATTTACAGCAAACAAGCCTGAGTTCCTCCGTCTCCTATCTGGATTTTTGCTGCTTCTGAAACAGATTTCACTAGTTTGAAAAGGAGAATGGTTAGCATTGTATGGTCTCCACAGTGAAGTATGGTATTAGTCAAGGTTTTTGGATTTATAAGTGCTAAAGAAGGGGAAAAAATTTACTTTATGGAAGCCATTATGAATTGTGATGTACTGCAAAATCTTGAAAAAGATGTCTCCACAACATGGGTTTTTAGCTCTTTTTCATCATGACAGTTATCCCATACATTTTTTTAGGGCCATTTCTGCATGCTTAAGGAAGAACCAGTGAAAGTCCTGCAATTACCAAAAATGTCAGAAGAACGGCAGTGTAGTCCTTCCTGGGCTTTCAAAATCCTGCTGCTATCCTGCTAAACCCACTTTAGACTTGTCAGAAATTACCTTCTTGAGAATAAATATCAAGTTATAATCTCTTCTATCTCTATGGACACAGGTGCCTCTCGGCTGAAAGAACATAACACTTCCATTATGTCAATCACATGAGATAACAGGCAAGAAGGTCACAAGGAACAAACTCCCCATTCGACTCCAATTTCAGAACCAAATCACTTGCTGAATATGCAAAGTAAGGTGATGAGCTCCATAAATTCATGACTATCATCACTCAAGTGTTCTCAAAGTTTGCTGAGCCCTGTTGGTTCACGACTATCGTCGCCCAAGTCTTCTGAAAGTTTGCTCAATAAGTGAACATGGGGAAGTAGCGATCAAATGTGTATTCATAGCTATACATGGTGCATTCATCCCTATAGGGAGCACGCAATGATGTGCATGCTCTCCCTGTAGGTTCTAGGAAGTGCCAATGCGGGGCTTTAGTAGGAGCACGGCAAGTGAGGAATGCGTTCCTGATAGGTATCTCCTGCTTAGGACGCTGTAGAGTTGCCGATGTTGTTGGAGGCTGGGGAATGCAACACAGAAGTGCTTTATAGCTCTTCTTTACAGGTGAAAATTTTAACTGTTTTTAAAAAAATTCTAATAAATCATATTTGCAAAAAGGTGTTAGTTAGTAAGCATAAATAATAAAATGTTTTGTTTTGTTTTGTTTTGTTTTTGTTTTAATTCAGGTTGACTGTTCCCTTAACAATAATGTTGACCATTTAGAGGCAAAAATGTAAATTTGTATTCAAGCATGTTGGTTCTGTACCTGGACTGCTCTATAAACTTTGACATACTTTTTTACCTGAGTTATGGGTTAACAATGCAACGTAGAACCTCTGACACTGAGAACCACTATCAATTATCTCTGTACCTTTTAATTAGCACATTTAAAAATGTTACCATGTACATACTGAACTGTACTGGATCATATTTCTTTATTTTTGAATCGAAGGTCATCTAGATAAATGGATGGATAGAACCAGGAAGTATGCAAGTGTGAAGATTATTTAGCTTTAGTAATTACAGATCTTACGGTATGGTTGAAATTCTAATAAAGGGAGATTTCCCCCACTACATTCAGTCACATTTAGTGGCAAGATTAAATGGTTTAGACACCTTAGATCGTTTAGAGTGAGGGCTTATTTTCTGCATGCTTTGAATTTAAAAAAATGTGAGTCAAGTGGCCAGGGCCTGCACCTAAGAATACCTAAAGCCCATGGGAGGCCAGGGGTGAAATTTTTATTAAAGTTGGAAAGACTGCTCTGGATCTTTATGACTTTACTGAGAGAAATCTTGTTTTGTTATCACAAGATTTCGTTTGAGATGGGGTTTCTCGATCCCGAATTTTCAATATTTTCCATGGAAAAGTTAGCCATGCTACTAATGTAAAGTATGGCTGCCTTTCCATGGAAACAAAAATTGGAAAACTCGAGATCGAGAAACGAGATCTCAAATGAAATCTCTGGAGAACAAAATGAGATTTCTCTCGGTAAAGTTGGTCTTTCCGACCTTAATAAATTTCACCCCTGCAGGAGTTGTGCTGTTCCTGCAAAAAATCATATCCCTGAACTACTGAAGCATCTTCTGGCCAGGTTTAAGAATGAGAGAGAGAAATATGTGGAAAAATAATTTTTGACTAGATTTTTTTCTAAATGTCATCACATTGACTTGTGGGACAGCTAAACAAAAATAATGTAATGTTGTCCATTATAAAATAAGTGACATCTAGTTGGACTTTCTCTTTTATTCTTAGGTGGCTCTTCATGCATGCGGAGTAGCAACCGATATGGTGATTGAGCACTGTCTCAGTGTTAGAGCTGCTTTCGTCATCTGTCCATGCTGCTACGGATTTATACAAAATACTGTCAAAACCAACTTTCCAAAAAGGTAGGAAATAGAGAAAAAAATATATATATATATTTTTGTCCTTTGTAGTGATAATTTTAGACTTTGTAAGTTGCATTTAAAGCAATATATGCATGTTAATGTTCACCAGTTTTTCCTACAATTTTTATAGACTTTTATATAACACAAGTTGCAATGATTATGTATTCCACTTGAAGTAAACCCGTCCAATTTCCATATCCTACCTCTGTCCCCTGTCTGGTTCTTTCATAAAATATTATTTTAGTAGTAATATCGCATTAATTCATTTTCCATTATAATCATAAACAAATCAAGCCCACATGGCTTTTAAGAAGTGCATATCCACATAAAACACCATCCCTTCCACCTAAAAGTAAATTATTTAAATGGCTCAGCTGAGTCTCCTTAAATTGGAATAATCTAAAAAAAAAAACCAAAAAAAAAAACCATCGCTCATCATTTTTTTAATAGTGGAACTGAATAATAGACAGTATGATTGTAAAAGCTGTACACCTACACCTCTGGATTTAGGCTAGGACAATCTAAAATTTCATTTTTGGTGCTCTTTACTCATTTAAGTTTGGACTTAATTTTGTGTTTTGGATAATTCATTTAATCTCATGCATGTTGGATATGAAAGTTTCCCAGGAAGCCATTAAAACATTGTCTCTATAAGCAACTGGTATACAAGGTAATGACTGTGAAAAGGTTTTCAGGCATGCCTTAAATCAGGGATGTCAAACTCTCTCCCGCGGGCCAAAACTGTCTCGCTGTGTAATTATATTTTGCCCGCAACAAAATACTATACTACTATAGCTGGCCCGCCAGTAGACTGTGCATACTGCAAATCTCACAAGTGCCCACTCCTCTGTTTTCATTAATTAGCGATCTCATGTTACCTGTCACATTGGGCTACTCCTCCCAAAAATTGAAAATGTTGAATACAGAGGCTTTCAAGTAAAGTAAGAAGCAGAATATCTGTATGCAATGGACAGACCTGCTTGAAAAGTATTTATATTTATTATTCTATTATATTTAAAGTGTTCCTTGGAAAATTCTAAATTGTATTGAGAAATTATTATATTTAGCTTTAAAAATAGGGCAATACTTTGGCAATATTTCCTGAATTTATATTACCTAAAACACCCTAGAAAATAATGGGACTGGAGGAGGTTTGTTTAACAACATGACCACTAGAAGTAAAGATAAAAACAGACAGATAACAATTAAATTTATGAATTTAAATGCAAGGATAATTTTGTTTGCAAGTGCTGTATTTGAATAATTGCCATGTCAAGCCAAATGTGAATTTTTTTTTTATATTTGTGGTATTACTGGTCCTTTATTTTAGAATCTCAATGAAACAACTTGACCCAGAGCCTTGAGATTTCTGAAATAAACAAAAGAAGCAGGTCTGCCCACCTGTAATACTCCTAAAGAGGTGAGAGAGAAGGAGCTTCAGTAAGAATCTTCTAATAATAAGAACAGAACAGGGTGTATTTGAAGAAGTAGTAGTGTAACTACACCATCTTTAATGTGAACTTCATCATGACATGTTTCCGTCTAAGTGAGCCCTTTCTCAAATGAGAAAGGGCTCATTTAGTCCAAAATATGTCATGATGATGACAAAGGGCTCACTTAGCCTGAAACATGAAGTTCATGTTAAAGATGGTGTAGTTATACTACTACTGCTTCAAATACACACTGTTCTGTTCTTATTTTTGGATTATTCTTGCACCTGATGGATACAATTTAATACATTGTGGCATATGTTGGCAAGTAGCTTGGACACCCTTCCATTATTTCAGTAAGAATCTGGCTGTAAAAAGAATAGAAATTAGTAAATATATACTGCTAAATACATGTATTTAACAGTAACACATAGACCAGCACATAACTGTTTGTGACTAAACTGTTTCTTTGAGTTTTGAGGATTACTTTTAGAAATTGCAAAGGAAAATAGTTTATTATGGATATGTTGTTACACATACAAGGTTTCGGTAGGCAACCGCCTCCCTTCATCAGGCACTCCCCCGAAACATTGTGTATACTTATTCCACAATAATATGGGGTTTTCCATTTGATTATTTATGGTGAGCAGCCTGGATTTATTTGCACACATACGAGTTGTTTTGGGTCTGCTGGAGCCCTTCGAAGTTAGCTCCTGGATAAAGCAAAGATGAATGTGACATGACTTTTTAACTGTTACACATACAGGAGCATTCTGGGTTATGTTACCTATTACATTTTGTTTTTCCTCTCTGATTTCAGCTGCCGTTTCCAGGAAGCTTTGTCATACAGGGTAAGTTTAAATATTGTGCTGTTTCTGTTTATAGTTACCCTGTAATCATTCACCTTACAAAAATCTTTTGATTGACTAGCTTGTAAAGTTTTACAAATGACATGAGATACACCTCTCAGCTTGAAATTGTTATAGTTAAGTACATCAATTGATAATGTAAATAATAAAGTCAATTCTCAAAAAAAAATTTAAGATTATTTAGTAGGTCTTACTGTAAGGTTGTCCCGATTTCCAGATCTGGAAGCTGCCATTTCGGTTAGAACCTGCCACTAAAAATCTATTTCCACAACCCTAAACACTCTGTTTCCTCTCTACCTCTGTCAAATCTCACCCATGCGCACTTAATGAAATTGGAGATGCGCATTCCCTCCTCCCTACTCAGCAAACCACTAGAGCTTATCCTTATCGCAACATTAACTATAGCGTGAAATGCTAGACTTAGCGCTGCAGCAATACCTGCTGATATTACTGCAGCGGTAAGATTCCTACACCTGCCCCACCAATAAAGCATATAGATATACACTTTCTGTATTGGGTAAATGTTAACTACGGTAGATGGCTATGATGAAATCATTAATCTGCACTACTTGTCTCTAGAATAGCTTATGTGGGGGAGACATAGAGTAGTTAGGGATGTCAAAGTGGGCATGATCCTATTGATCCGTTTTATGCTAATGTTTTGCCTCTATATGATTATAGCAGTTTATAACTACTTAAAAGACACATCCTTGGAAAATGTGAAATTTCATCAGGCGACTGATCTAATTTCACTGTGTTTTTAATGTGAGTAATGTCAGGTCTTATTTCAGGAGAGGCAAATCCATTTAGATTGTAAGCCCCATGAGGTGGGGAATTTACTGCCTGGCAATTTTGATGCATCTTCATGACTTTCTGCTTATAAATTACTTCAGTTGTTTTATATTGTGCACTTTTTTTCAAGTCTGTATCGTACTGTGTTGTTGAGCTGTTCAGTGCTGCGTAAGTTAACAACACTTTATAAGTAAAAATATACAATGCATACATACATAATTGACTTAGATTTAAAACTCAATGCATCTGATTCCAAATGATTCTTAATGCAACATCACCGGGAAATTGTGACATGGAGATATGGCTTTCAGGCTGTCTAGCAGGAACTCACTAGAGGTAATGCCTACTATAGCTCTGTCGGAAACCACACTGATTTGCCCCATACATAGTAGTGTGAAAGAGATAAAATCTAACCAAAATTCATATCCATTCTAAACTTTTTCCAACCACTGGGTCCTCTCGTAATAAATCTTTTCATATTAGCTATGCAAAATACATTTTTTCCTAAACAGACTTCTTTTTGACCTTAATAAACTGGGTGGGAGGTTTCATTTCTCAGCAGGGTCAGTAACCTTCTGCTAATTAATTTTGAAGCAAAGAACTCTTTAGTCAGCTTAAGCTTTTCATTTGTTGTTCCATGAAGTCACTGGGTCATATTCTCACAGTTATCTTGCTCCTGTGACTGTCTTAGACTAGTTTCTCAATTACTTCATTGCACAAAATATTGCAATCTGCAGTTTTTATTGTCTCGTTATAAAATACCTTCGTATCTGCCCTATATAAACCTGAGTAATTCCTTACCTAAAATGTTGTAATACCAGATGTGAGTACTTAACTTGTCTTAGTTTCACACACTAACTTATCTTATCAATTTAGTAGTGGAATTTGACCCTCGGTGAATAAATTCTAAAATCTACACATATATTCCTACAAAATTATTTTATGCTTATTGAAAGGTTTGCCGTTCCACTCCTGGAATTTCTTTTAGTTGTTTCCTAACTAATTTATTGTTCATTACTTAGGATATAATTCATCTCATACTAGATTCTTATGTGGTGGTTGCGCAATATATGGTATATTGCTGCTGTGTAGGAAGCCACATGAGAGAGTTGTTAGTGTTTGTTCTATTCCCCCTGTGTTACTTTAATGCTGCTGTTACCCTTCTGTAGCATTGTTAGGTGAAATATTAATGTAACTAGTCAATGTGAGCAGGCACCACATTTCACACAGACTATTTTTTTATGCTATTGTACAATTTGTTTTATGTGAAGGGAATGTTAAGCTATTGGCTATAATCTGGTTTATAGACATTTCTTTCACTTGGTCTTTTGTTGTTCTTGTGCCTACATCATGGCTGTCATGGTCAACTTGGCGTAACTCTGGCACTAACTCTATCCTTAGTAATTTTGTAGCAAGTAAACACCTTATTGGCTCTTTAAGCCTAGTCTCTCACTCTATTCCCTATGAACTTACCTACCATTAGAATCTTCAAGCTGTTCCCTCTGAGATATCTGCTTTTACTCTCAGTCTCCATTTGTTTCTGTACAGTAATCTATATTGACCACCATACTGTTTATTGCTGGTCTTTAGAAAGAAAAGTTGAATTAATGATACAGAAATGCAGTTCTATGTTTGCAGTGTGTAACCAGTAGTTGCCCTCAGTATATACAGTAGGCTTTGTGATAGTGGAGACACATAATACAGTATATAAGCAGTCAATACTGCCATTTAAACCTCCTTACTTTGATCTACAACAGAGACTCTCCTCAATACAATTGCTTGATTCAAACATCATTATATGTTGCAATCTTCTTATTGATCTATATTTTTTTAATTGAGTGTTTTTCATTTCTGTATGTAATTGCACTGAATTTCCTCCCACCTACAGAAGTTAATAAATAAACATTTCCGTTGGATTGAAACTCCAGTTTGCTGCAATTGCCAGCCTTTGACTCTGATCTGGCATCCCTTCCGTATCTTCAAGATTACAGGTTTTTTGTTTTTTTTTTCGGCTGAAATCCCCATGACTCATGATACGTAACATCCCACACTGGAGAAAGTTTAGTTCCTAAAACTCGCTCTCAACTTTAGTCACAAATGGGAGGTGAGGGACTTAGTTTGGGACATAATTAGGTTAGGGCCCCCATCCCCATTGCGCTGTTTAAGTTTGAGGCCATGGGAGGGGGTCAGTGTTTGACCCCCTTCAAGTAGCGATCCCCCACCCTGCCTAGCACTGGGAGAGGGTGGGGTATATAAAGAATACACTGGTGATGATGAACGCAATTCAGTGATGCAAATAATCGTTGCTAACACAGATCCAATAACAATCAAACAGTCCACAAA
This sequence comes from Pipa parva, assembly GCA_019650415.1. NCBI lineage: Eukaryota > Metazoa > Chordata > Amphibia > Anura > Pipidae > Pipa > Pipa parva. The sequence goes on along the minus strand of WMED01014855.1, from coordinate 1,394 downwards.
GAATAAAGGCACTATTCCTATGCGTTTTGCTGCTGCATGCCTGCGGCTTCTTCAGGGAAAAACTATTGTTTTTTTTATCAACGATTATTTGCATAATTGAATTGCGTTCACCATCACCTGTGTATTCTTTATATATGCTATTTGAAACTCATTTGTTTGCCTCCATGAGGATATCGGTTATCTTGAGTTTCCTGTGACTCGTGACGTTTTCAAATTATTCTGAGCTGATTTAGCACCTATGAAATCCATGTTTGTGGTTAGATTATCTGTATTTATTTAAGGCTCCTATACCACTTTGTTCTGGTAAGCTCATATTGAGAACGTATTAGAAACAGCATGTTCAGCACAACAGGGTGTTTTATATTGTTTTCCTTAAAACACACCTGCACCAATTACCATTATTTTTGAGATGTTTGGTTATCTTAGTAAATTTATTTGAGTTATCATTTAATGCACTATTAGTGCCTGTATGTTGCACTTCTTCCCTAGGCTGTACATTTATCAAAATTTAAGTCAAAATAAAATATCTTTGAAACCTAAAAATTAGGACAACCAAACCAATGAAACACAGCAGAGGTATGTATTTTCTGAGCATGTCTGTAGTAATGATTGCAGGTGTAGAATTCTGCACACAAACAAAACCCTTGTGGAAATCAGCAGTTTCTGTTGAATTACTCAAAAATAATGACAATGCAAAATCAAGGACTTAACTAATGGCCACACTTTTATTCAGCTCCATCTGAGAGGAAAACCACAAAATGTTTAAATATTGCTTTGATCAGATTTTCTTTACAACACGGTTTTTATTTAAAGAAGAACTAACCTTTGGATTCTTAAATAACCCCCTATTCCCCCTACATTTGATATAATAAACCATCCCTTATTCTTTGACAACAGTCAATCAGAATTACCCATCAAAACTCAACCATGCAAGCAAGCGGAAGAAGTCACACAAATTATTTCTCTTATACTAGTTGAAAAACTTGCAGGTATTAAAATGTAATCCAAAACACATTACTCAATTGACTTTGCACAACATATAACTGAAATTGAACAACTTGAAGGTTAAGCCATAAATCACTCCCTACAGCAATAGAGTACTGTGTGGGGGTCAGTCTAGGCTTTTTGATATTGTGGGGATATTAGGAACATTAATAGGCAATCTGGGGCTCTAATGGGTAGTCTTGGCACAGTGTGATTAAATGTACCTGTGTGAGGGTGTTTTGAAGCTGGTGAAGCCGCTGGTACTTTTTGGGGCATCTTTTATCTTTCTGATTCCACTTGGAGAGTGTGGACCAACCTGGGGAACATTGACAGATTAAAAGATTGAAAAGAGATGCAAAAAATATTTGTTTTTACATTTAGAGCCTATGCACAGTTTTTATCTTTTATTG
>WMED01014854.1:0-13868 GCA_019650415.1 Pipa parva | reverse complement strand
TATATATATATATATATATATATACACACACACACACACACACACACACACACACACACCGTTATATATAAAAATATAAATGTTGTCATTTGTAAATTAATTTATCAAAGATTCTCAGCACATCCAAAGTAGCTTACAAGTTTAATATAAGATGATCACATCTTTGCACTAACCAGTGACACATTAAAAACAATACTGCAGAGAAGCATTCAAATCACTGCTGTACTGCAGGAAGCATTATCCACTAGTGTGCCTAGTGAGTGACCTGGCAAGTTTACTATAAGCTTGAGACCAACATAAATGTTCTGTGTTAAGTGACAACCTTGGTATTTATCTGTATAACAGATAAACACTATTCAGCTTGTCCCTAACTGCAGCAAGCAGTGTGTAGATCTTCACAATAATTGTTCCTGTCCCAAAATGTACCCTTGGTAACAATGCATCTCTTGCAGATGTATGTATGTATGTATGTATGTATGTATGTATGTATGTATGTATGTATGTATAGACTGAGGGGTTTATTCACTAAAGTCTGAAACGTTGCGTATAGGTGCGAATTCACCAGATAAAGATAGTCGCAATAGGCTGCTACTATTGCAGTCGTCTTTAAAATGAGAATATTGTCGCAGTCACGACTTTATTATGGAAAAATTGTCGTGACTTTACAATGGGAAAATTGTAGTGGATTTGCTATGGGATTCTGCTGTTTGTGAATTCCACAGTCGAATTCACACCTTAGTGAATAACCCCTTGGATATCAGCGCTTCACGTATGTTATCACTATTTACATGATATGTATATATTCACAGTGCAGTGTGTTTGTTATCAGTATGTTTGTGGTTAGTATAGTGTAGCATATTTGCTATCACTCTGTACATGCAGGACATCAATATACAAGACAGTGTGTGTGTGTGTGTGTGTGTGTGTGTGTCAGAATGTACAGGAATAGTCCACGTAAACCAGGGACTGCCTCTTCACCATGACAGTGTATAATAACAAGCTTTTAATTATAGGCGCAAAGTATTCAGGTATAAAGTCAGTGAATCCCTAGCATAATTCACTGATAGTAAACATCTACTATGAAGAACTTCATTTCAAACTGAAGCGACAAAAACTTGCCAAATTCATCTTACAACAGATAATTGAACATCCATCCTACACTTTCTGTTAAAGCCATTACTGGAATGTATGTAAGCTGCATCGTCTTATGGTACAGCCGTGACACACCCCCTCTTTATATTGGTTGATCATGAGTAAGACAATGCGGACATAGAAAATATCAGCACTAATCCACAAAACATTGCATGACTGGCATGGTCTGCTGCTTCTGTGCACAGGTCCATTTTTCTAAATGAAAGTCATGGCTTGGCACTTAAAGTACTTGGAAAAGATGCCCAATATCTGGACAGTTTATGGTCTGTGAATGAATCTGGTCACCACATCACAGAATAATACAAATACTTTACATTATTACTTCCAACAAGCAAAGTCCTATTGCACTTTTTGTTGTTTGGGAAATATACAAAAATAGCACTTTTGCATGTACACTTTCTTCAAACGCAGTCCTACAGCAGCATATAATGTATCATGAAAATATCCATACAGCATCCACACTGTATCTGTATCACACTTTAACCCCAGGAGATACTGAGGTCTGTCAGTCACTTGTAACAATCTGAGCTTCCCCTTCAAACAGCTCAATTATTCCCTCCCCTCCCCTCCCCTCCCCTCCAGGTCTCAAGTCCAACACCTTGCAGCACTGACAGCAATTACTGGACTAATGTGTGCAGCATCAGTTCATTTAGCACAACCAGAACCACAATGGCTGTGCCAACTTCTACAATGCTTCATCCAACACAAACCCAGTTGTGCTTCATCCACAATAACCAAACACATCATGTGTAGTTCTACCACTGACACAACAAGCTTTTGTATCCAGTGAGACACGCACAAAGACAAACCTATTTTCTCCCTGCCCTTCATTCACTCTCCTCCCCAATACAAACCCCCACTAGAACCTCCCTGGCCTCCCGAACCTCTCAGTTAAAGGTACAGTGCAGCAGTGAAGGGGTTAGTCATTTGTATGAATAAACAGCAGATGCTGCATCCCACCCACAGTCTGCATCCCCAGCCTAGATACTCAGAGCAAGTCCCGGACCTTCCCAGCCTAGGCCAGCTGCTCCCCCATAACATCACCTGCCCACCTGAATGGTGCATCCATATGCCTGTAAAGTGCCCAAGCACCCAATACTTACCCACACACCCTCTGATTGAGGTTCCCTAGACTTGTCACCCCCAGAGTAAATCACAGCACTGCCATACAGCATCACATAGCAGCAGGCTCTAGTCTCCTAGTAGGACTGCTGAGACATTAGGAGGCAGAGGTAGAAAAGCCCCCGGGTAAGAGGCTTGAGGCTAAGAGATATCACCTCTTAATTCCACCATCTTCCACCTCCTCCTTTCCTTCTCCTTCTGCAGCCACCAGCAGCCCTGCCTGTGTAGAGAAAGCTCCGCCCCCCTCCTGGTGACATCAGCAGCACACACTGGCCGACTCGGCCACTCCCAGCACAGGAACAACAATGCACCAGTCATTGCACAAGCACCACCCACCGGATTCCCGGGAGGCGTCAATGCTTTCAGACTATACAGGAGCTTATAACTATATAATATCCGCGTCAATAAAGAAAAAAAAAAAGATTTCATCTATAGTGATTCAAAACAAACCAGAGAACATAAACAAATAATAAGGCTGCACATTCAAACCAGCAGAGAAAAACAGCTAAATTAAAGTCACCAAGAGTTAAATAAAAAGTTACTAAGCTCCATGCACCCAGGCACCCTAATATTTAACCCTGTGTGATTCTTTATTCCAATCTTACTGCCTTTTAACCCACTGCACACATCTTACAGGCAAACTGTCCCTGAGAGCTTTATCACAAAAGAAATCCAGAAAAAAATAAGTCTGTGTTCTTTACAGAAATTTCACACAAGCACATGAAAATATATCTACAAGTCCAAAAACACATGCCGGGGTCAAACTAGCTGAGCTGTTTTTAATTAGGTTCATTATCAGATGTAGGGAGAAACAAAATAGCCTGTGTGGATTAGCCCACTGAAAACAATGGGTACTATTTTTGCAGTTCGGCTACAAAACATCCAATGTGACCCTGGCCTAATTAAGAAGGTATTTGTCGTAAACACCTAATCTGCTCAATAAAAGGATAATTACAACAAAAAATTAATATGTTACAATCAGCAGCATAACTTTAAAGAGGTGGTCCTCGGTGTATAATCTACACTTGGGACCCCACCCCGAAGCCAGTGCAAGATTGACATTCCCCCCTCCACTGTGCAGGCACTGTGGGACAGTGGTGGCTGGGCCCCCTGAGGGATTTGACCCAGTTGTAACAGTAATTGCTGTGACCCCTATCAGTATGCCACTGGATACAATATTTTTTTTTTTTATGTACTTCTATAAATTTCCAGATTGTGTTCATATAGTGTGAAATTCAGCTATTTAAATTTCTGAGGCACTGCCTGAATCTGTATTATCTAAAGCACCAGAGAAATCAATAGGACAGGGTGAAGTATTTTTAACAAACACATACAATATGACTGCTATCAATAAAAATGAAAAACAGAAAGCAATATTATAAATGAATTCAAAGGAAAATATTTTTTACAAATGCTATATTTAAGGGGGCACTATAATGCTAATATAACTGCACACATACAGATAAAACTCCTTTATACTAAGCCAATTGCTGACACAAATAGTTAAAAAAATGTTTAGGGAAGAAATAATACTTGCAGTTTGTTTCCCTTAATTAGTTTTCACGAGAGCTGATATTTTCCTCCCCTCCTCTTTCTGTTCTGCAAGTCAGGCAACAAGAAGAAAAAGCTGTCTGACTGCTATTGGTTAAGCAGTGTGCTGACCTTTTGGCCACATAAAAAGTTGGAATGCAGGAGATTACAGAGGGAAAGCTGATTTGTGCACGTGTGCTAAGTAGTAAGTAGGGCAAAAATGTCCCGGGAAGGGCACCTTTTCATGGAAAACTGGCCAGTACATGTCCCACACACATTTCCTGGTGTAGGAGTTTATCAGTGCTGCCTATTCAACCATTCTGCATCACATGAAACAACTACTGGGGAGAAACACTTCTCACTAAAGTATAGTACTGCATATGTAAAGCTGTAATTTGACTATAGTTCCCCTATAAATAATAGTCATGCCAATCCAAAAAGGATTTTTATTTTTTGGTGTTATTGGTCCTTTAAATTTCAAAAATGGGAAAAAGTAAGTATTCATAAACAGCTGGAGAAGAAAAGTTAATAGCCTTACACCTTTAATTAGCTGATATGTTCATTAAGAGTTTTAAAAATGGTGAAAGTTATTTTATTGCACACAGTACATCCTAGTAGTGTTTATTAATCAATTGATGTAAATAGATTTAAAGAATAACTAAAGTCTTTTAGAGGAGAGCTATAATTGTAAAACATTGTTAACTAATTGTGAACACTAGCAGTAGACTTATAGTACTTCTGCAGCTTCAGCTGCATTCACACAATCCTATGCCCAGGATCATTGCAACAAACTACAAAGTACTTCAAAATACCCACACCTTCATAATTCTCTAAAGCACATGTGTAGATACAAAAAAATTCTCTCTGCACATGCACAAATTGTGTAAAAAGATTATATGCAGTATTCTAAAATATGCTGCTCCTTTAATTTAAGAATATTTGCATCTCACATTATTTGGCTAGTGTCACACTGCTGTTTTGTAGATAAGCTGGAAAAATAGTATCCATTTTTTCCTGTGGAATAATTCACACAGGCTATTTTGCTTTGTACCATAGACAATAATGAGTGTAATTAAAAACAGTTCAGCTACAAAACAGCCAGTGTGGCTGGCTGGCCTAAGAGTTTCCCAGCTATAACTAACATAAAACAAATTATAAATACAAGGAGAACTTCAGAGAACCTGTACCTTAACAAACACAATATTATACTTCTGACAGAATTGTATGAGTAGAATTTTCCAAAGCAGAAAGAAATAAGCAAGTAATTTTAAAATTGACCTGACAGACTGATTATAAACAGTTCATTTAAATCATGTGTTATGTTCAACTTGCATAGTCAATCAGTCTACACTATAGAAAACAATGAGATTTGTCTGTGTGTAAGTAGCAGCAACGACCTCGTTGACTAAATGCCAAATAGTCATACACAGCTCTGGATTCGCATCTGTTCATCACTTCCCCATGTTTGTTTATTTAGCAAACTCTGCGTAGTGGCAAGTACATGACCATTTCAGGCATCTACAATACAAACTTGCATCATTTTGTGTGCATTTGCACAGCTACTTCTACTATTGACTAAGTGGAGGAGTGTGTTGAAGGAGTGAATGTGACTAGGTGAACTGCTCCGAATTCACCTGTTTAACTTTGCCACTTCAGATTGTCGAAGAAGGGGGCTGATGGCACGACTCTGCATTCTACTTCTATCCGACTGACTATAATAAGAAGTGAATGTGCAACTATTCTGGCTATGCAACTCGAATTGTAGTGAGGTGAATTTGACAGGTGAAGTCAATGAGACCCTGAGTGTGTCATTTCACTTTTAAGAGCCAAAAAGGTTCTTAAATTATAGGGCTTTCATATTCAGACATTTTAAAGGAAACACTCACTTAAATGTTTTTTCTCTGTTTGCAAAAGTCTAAGGGGGTTATTCACTAAGATGCGAATTCGACTATCAAATTCACAAACAGTGGATTCTCATAGCAAATCTGCTACAATTTCCCCATTGTAAAGTCGCAACAATTTTTTAATGTTAAGATTGCAACAATTTTCCCATATTAAAGTCGCGACTGCGACAATATTCTCATTATGAAGACGTGACTGCGACAGTAGCAGCCTATTGTGACTGTCTTTATCTGGCGAATTCGCACCTATACGCAACTATTCAGACTTTAGTGAATAACCCCATTGTATCACATGATAGATAATCTAAGTGTTTTGAGTTATTTGGATCCAAGCTTTGGATAAAAATCAGCAATGTAAAATTGTATTGATTGACTTACATTTAAAAACACAATACATCCAATTCCTATGTATTTTATATGCAATCCATTGGGATGATGCAAGTGTACGTCCAACTAAGCAATAACTGGGCCAGATCTGAAGCATGTTATAATTCAATGAATGCAAGTAAAGTGCAACATAAATAGAATTATCAGTGTGAGCAAGCGAGTGCCTTAGAAAACAATCATAGTAACTGGATCATTTGAAATGGATTGATTGAAATTGAGAGACTAATATTATTAATAATAATGAGTCAGACCTTATCCTCTAGGTGTAGTTTTTTACAAGTAAATCCCTGCAGTATGTGCTTTCTTAAGCAGTCCTAATAATTCAAGACAGCAGAAAGCTTGCCTAAGCCCTGAAGAATAAATTACTACCCATTTAAGGACTCATTCACACAATCCTTTTGAAGCAATTACAGTCTATTTAATCTTCATATGTCAAATTGGTCCAGCAAGTAAAAAATATATACAGTATGTAAAGTAAATCCAAGGGTCAGTATAATGCAGATTTAATTCAACGTTCTCATAAAAACTATTATGTGATTATACTCCTAAATGTCAGACAATCTAAACTAGATTACAACCTCTCTGTAAAGGCTAATGTTGCTTTAGGGTAATGGCAAATTTGACTAGCACACCAGTTGGATATCTGGGCAAAGAAATTTTAATGGTAATAGCCTATGCCCATATTTTCAACAATGTGCAAGCAGTACAAACCATTGATCTGTTGGAGAGTTCTTATGGCCACTTCTATCAGTGGAGAACTGTGCATTATCGAAACACAGGGGTTATTCACTAAAGTCCAAATTTATTGCGTATAGGTGTGAATACGCCAGCTAAAGACAGTCACCATAGACTGCAACTGTCGCAGTTGCGTCTTTATAATGAGTATATTGTCGCAGTCGTGACTTTACTATGGAAAATTGTCCCAGTTGCAACTTTAAAATTATCGTGGTTACAACATTACAATGGGGAAATTGTTGCAAATTTGCTATAGAAATCTGCTGTTTGAGAATTTGACAGTCGAATTCACAACTTGGTGAATAACCCCCATAAGTGCAACATGACCCCCAAGTAACTGGGAAGCAGCAGGAATGTGTCGTCCACAGATGGCAAAGAGGATAGAAAAGCATAATCAATGCAGGACAAGCAAGTAAGAAAATGCAGTATGTGATAAATATAAGGTAAACACAGCTCTGGAATTATTTATTATATTCCATATCCTTATCAATTATATCAATTCATGATATTGTATTATTAATTATAAACCACTAGTTACATACAGGGGATAAGCAATTTTACAGAAAACAAGAAAAAAAACCTGTCCTGTTAAATACATAATTATATTTACTGTGACATTCTTATAACACAATTCTATGTAATATAATGGAAAAAACAATATAATGAGAAATAAAAAGGGTTAGTAATTAGAGTTATGTCAGAGTAATTATCTGTGTAATCAGGCAAGATAAGTGTGCAGTGAGTTTGAAAAGCTAGTGCCTATAGTTGGTTCAGAAGACTCCTTTCTCCTAGTCAGGGACACAGGGATAAATTTGAAAATCTTTTTAGTCAAATGTTGGACCTGACGTTTGATTTCACTTCCCATGAAATAATAAGTCACAAAGATAATGCATTACAGTTCACTGCATAATTTAGTTTGTGATTATTTGCACAAGGAGGCTTGGTCAATAAGTGGTTGTAGTCTAATGAACTAAACATTCTAGGGGGTTATTCACTAAGGTGCGAATTCGACTGTCGAATTCTCAAACACCAGATTCCAATAGCAAATCCGCAATGAAAATTTCCCCATTGTAAAGTTGCGCCAATTTTTTTAAAGTTAATATTGCTACAATTTTCCCATAATAAAGTCACGACTGCGTCAATATTCTCATTATAAAGACGCGACTGCAGCCTATTGCGACTGTCTTTACCTGGCGAATTCACACTTATACTCAGCAATTTGGACTTTAGTGAATAACCCCCAGTTCCTATAAGCATCTGATATGTGCTGATTATAACACAGCAGTGGGAACCATTAAATTATTCTCTTGCTTTGCAGAAGAGCATAAAATTACCAAGCAAAATTTCCCCAGCCCCCCTTCTATTGTCATGATTACTCTGCACTTAATACTAAAGGGCAATGTTATAGTTCAGGGAAATCTCAGTAAGTTTGGCATCATTTTCCTGGGTGCCACTGAAGAATGACCAAGCCAAGCACACATATGGATGGGATTCATTTATAATAACTTCAGATAAACACTCAAGCTTTATTTAAAGAATATATATCAAGCTTATAATGCAACACAAATATGTAAATTGTTTACCAGTGTACCAACCTGTACAGTTCTTTTGGAGTTTGTCATAGCTCTGCTAGAACTGTCTTTCACATTATCTACAAGCTCCATTGCACTAGCTTCATATTATTCCTTTACAGCCTCTTTAACCCATCTCGCAACAGAAATCTTTGATGCCTGATACTCCCTTTTTGGAGCCATTACTTACTTACTTTGGCCATCTTGCCAAATCCAATTTATTCCAAAACCAGCTTTTGATGAAAGGAGAACTAAAGTTTAATTTAAAAAAAACTTATTAAAAACTTAGTTTATATTGAGTTCCACCATTGCAGTCACAGCTTCATCTTGACTGTAATTTGTCTTTACCGAGGCAGAGCTCACAGCACTTCGGCTGATGCAGGAGCCATAGTGAAGCTCTACCCACTTATCGAATTGGCAGTCCAAATGGGTTTCAACGTCATCACATTCATTGCGGGGCCAATGAGAAGGCTCCCTGCAATGAGCGTGATGATGTTGAAACCGATTTCCATACTCAGGCAGAGCTTCACACTGGCTCCTGTGTCAGCCGAAGTGCTGTGAGCTCTGCCTCAGTAACGACAAATTACAGTCCAGATGAAGCTGTGACTGCAACAGTGGAACTTAATGTAAAGTAAGTTTTTAATATCTCTTTTTTTTTTGTACTTTAGTTCTTCTTAATAATAACTATTCACCAAATGTCCTCTTCAATATATATTTATAAATGACCTTGCTGACGGATTGTATTGTAAAATTAAAATTTTTGCAGATGATACTAAATAGTGTAAAATAGTTAATACAAAGGAGGATAGTATTTTATTACAGATGGATCTAGATATGTCAGAGGCTTGGGCATAAAAGTGGCAAGTGAGGTTTAACACTAATAAATGTAAGTTTATGTATATGGGAAGGGAACATGTATGGTAAGATTATTTTCTAAATGGAAAAACAGACATGGAAAAGGATTTAGGAATTTTAGTTTATGATAAACTTGACTGTAGCAACCAGTGCCAAGCAGCAGCTGTCAGGGCAAATAGGATCATGAGGTGCATCAAAAGGGGGATAGATGCACATGAACTTCTGCATTTAGAGGACAGAAAGTTTTCTGCACCAACATAGAAATGGGTTCTTACTTTAAAAGCAGTGAGATTATGGAACTCTCTGCCTGAAGAAGTTGTCATGGTTGATTCAATTAAAGAGTTCAAAAGGGGTTTGGATATTTTCCTTCAGTGTAAGAACACTACAAGTTATGGGTAATAGATAACTGAAGGTGGGATGCTAATCCAAGGAATTATTCTGATTGCCATATTTGGACTCAGGAAGGAATTTTTTTTCCTAATATGTTAACCTCCACCTATTTGAAAATAGGTGCAGAATCCTTCTCTGGTATGGCATATCCAGCTGGTATTTTAGATGTAATTAGCTGTATACTGAAAACTGGAAAGGTTATGGAACCAGAACCTACTTGACCCATATGGTAAAACAAGGATATCTTGGTCCTTTCGTAACTTCTTCAGGGTTCTAGCAATTAGAGGCAGTGATAGAATTGTATATGTCATTCAAAAGTACCACTACCTGCTGATTACATGCAGAAACTCTGCTTGCTACTCCTAAAACCTGAGGCAAAACCTCTTGATGTTCCTGATGCTGTTTCTGCTAAAGACAATGATATAGGATTATCTATAATGCTGTTGCTGCTTCTTTTAAACTCAACACTGGAGATGGAATGAGCTGAGTTGGCCTATGAATATTCTAGAATTCCAGTCTGTATATTGATGGTATCGTATTTAACACCTATTTGTCTATCACAGTTCGAGCCCAGGATGTCTTGGAAAAGCCAAGTACTGCTGACCTCTGAGCTTGCAAACCTTCAGATTTTTTCTCTACTTTTTTTGTTGTTTCTCTCTTAGCTTAGACAGACTTCTGGCACGCTATTCTGTTGCTTTCCCAGGCTTTTTTTTGTCTTCTGAAAGGGTTGTCTTTGTGTAAAGTCTCAGTTCTTTTGGGGTATGAAGGGCAGGAACTCAAAACTGATAATGCACACATTATGTTTAAAAGATGGTTCCACATTCCAGCTCTTTAGCTATAACTCCTCGTAGCTACTGCCAGTGTCTTAATTTTGCTCCCAGTTTCTCTTAATAATTTCATCCTTAGGTTGAGCATCCTAATCCCTGGTTACCTCAGGCTCAAAAAGATATTATTTAAAATACTTTTTGTCAGGTGCTGACCATTTATCTTTACCCATGTCTCTGTTTATATGATGCACATGAAACATATCATGCTTCTTCAAAGATGTGCTAAACAGTTTATGCCCTTCTTCTCTTTGGATTCCTTAACCTCCAAATTTAGGAACTCTAGCCATAGCTCTGGTCAAATAATCTAAATTTCTATTCTGAAGGAAGATTCTTATAACTCCTTTTGTAAAGAATCTGCTTCTGACTGGTCACGACTCTTGCATATACATCATGACATTTTCCCTTACTTGCAATCCACCTGATGTTTCCCAGCATTCTTCACAAATTTTTCTTGTCTACATTGCTAGCTTCAACATGAAATACTCTCCCTGAATTGTACTTCCCTCTTATATAAATCATGATGAATTTTTACCCTATATTCCAAGTACCCCCTTACCATTAAATATGATGCCATTTCCTCTTGTGTTTGCCCAAGCTGGTCATCTTGTGAGTAAGTGCTGCCTAACTAAGCTTTGTTGTTTTCTCTGTTTACTGATCTTAGCCTGTTTTTTATTATTACAACTCTCTAACTCCCTGACTTTTGACTAGGTTTTGTCTCCGCTTCCTGCTACCTGGTTTCTCTGTACTTATATTGGATTCTCTACTACCTTGTCTGATTTTGTCCTCACTATCTGCTGGGTTTGCCCAGTACCTTGACATCTGTGCAGCAGAAAGTCTGGGCCTCCAAAAGGATATTGGTAAATAGCAGATTTGTTGGGGGTTCTGACTAGTTGGTGCAACTAATTCCACCCTGAGCCTGGATTCTACTATAAGCCTGACAAAGGAAAGCAGAGATAACCTTTTTAATAAAGCCAAACAATTTGGTGATTGGGCACCTGCGCTTTGCGGTTTCTACACAACTTGGTTTAATGCTTGGTATCCTAGATCAGCTGCTCGCTTCTCCAATGCACAGACCGTCAAAGTACTTAGATAGGTGAGGGAGCGCTGCACTTCTTCTAGGAGGAGGGAGGAATGTATAGTGCAGGTCACTTAAGTATATTGTAGGATTACGTGAAAACGTACTTACAATTTTTAGGTCAGTTTGTGCCCACAAATCTCAGTTAAAGTATGCCTACACAAATTGTCTCCCCCCCATTTGTTATCGTTTTAAATGACTGTTGAAAAAAATAATTTGTGTTTCAACTAGCCCACACATGGTAGTGATTTCTCAATTATTTTTTTCCCTTCATTTTAGAATGCACTTTTAAACAACCATCTCTAATGACTGTGCAATCATTCGGCACACTTCGCTATAATATGAGGCGCATCACCAAAATAGTCACAAATTCGCTTCTCCTTATTAATGAAGGTGATGTGTACACAATCACATGCGCAATGTGGCGAGGTTAGTCGAATAGAAGTAGGATGCAAAGTCATGTGGAGTAATGGGAATTCCCCCAGTGAACTGCAGTGATGCCATCTTCACTATATCCCACTAACTATATATAAGTGTATAATACATCTATTTCTAAGTCACCTCGTCCCTAGTTCATGTTTAGTATCAGACTAATTTAGTTGCAGTTACCATTGTTACTGTTGATGAAATAATCACCTTACGCCACACCGGAACCCTGTCATCAATGCTCCAATTTGTCATTCTGATGTGGTGAAGTCAAACAGGTGAATTCAGAGTACTATGCCTTGTCGAATTTGCGACTGCGACAGACTCCTTCTCTTGGTCAATAGTCACTGTACCTGTGCACGCACACAAAGTGATTCAAAGTGCTCAGTAACATTGCGAATATTGTTGTCACCAAAATTATATATGTAATCAACACATTGCAAAGTTTAATCAATAAGCAAACATGGGGAAGTGACAATCAAATATGAATTCAGAGCTATACGTGACAATTTGGCCTTTAGTCAATAAGTCCCATTGACTTCCTATTCATTCATTGGATGGTACACAAAAAAATTTCCTGACTAATTAATATATCAAAAGGAGCAATCAACTCCAATTCGGTAGCCTAAAAGAGGCCCAATTACTAAAAATGTATTTTTTTTTTTTTAACCAGTCAGTGATTTATCTGTTCCAACAAATGCTTACTAAATTAGAGCACCCAATTTCCTGCAAGCAGGAAAGAAATAGAGAAAGTCATGCTGTTAAACATTGGAGAGGAAACAAAATGAAACGGCGTTGCTATGGAGACACCTGTACCCAAATCTAATCTTTGCTCCCAAAAGTAGAGAATGACATGAGATTCTTCTCAGATAATTATCAAAGGGACTTACATTGTCTACAAAAAAGAACTCATATTTCAGAATGATATTTTTAAACAATTGCTTCCTCTTCTTCTTAACCTTTTCTCATATTGCTATACGCTTAATAATAGAATTGTTTGCTTCGGGGACTGTGGTCTAGGAATATACTGTACTTTTGCCCCTGATCTTTTTGATTTGATATAGTTTATTTATAAATATTGTCATAACTAGAAGTGGCACACTCAGAGCAGCTAAAACCATCCACGCCTCGAATTATAACCATTTTCTTTAAAGGAGACTCTGTGACAGATTTCCCTAGAGCAGCGGTGACGGACCTATGTCACACAGGCCAGAGAAGGCACTCAGAGACCTAGTTGGGAGTTTGGACAAGAGTATCAGGGTGATAAAATCTTCTTGAGAATTATTTTTAATGTTCAGATGTTGGTCTTGACATATGTGATTTCATTTTACATGAAATTATGACTCACGCAGGGCTTCAAATAATTCAGTAGCTAGCTGTTAATAGATGGTGTTCATACCTGTATCGAAAGGAAAAACAACAGTTTTTTTGTTTTTTGTTTTTTTTAACGAGGAGGGAATAATCTCACAGATAGGTCGGGATTGCAAGTGTTTCCATGCCTGATCACAGAGAGGAATGGATTGTGTTTCCATTTATTTATTTTGAAGTGTCTCTGAATGACATACATATATTTGTTTGTGTGTGTGAGTATATAAATATTTGTAGAGATAATGGGGCAAGCATCCTATTTGATTTCAACTGTAATATTAAAAATGGAGGTTAAAGGGTGTGTAAAGTTTGAATAAAACTTTATATCTGACATGTATACATACAGTATACTGTAGAAAGCAATCTTAAACATTAAAATCTAAAGACGATTTTGGGATCAGTAGTACTTGCCTCTTGTTTAAACAGCCCTATTCCACCAGCTTTTCTCTGTACAATCTTTTCCTGTGCACTGCCGACAGAGGTGGGGAGAGTATTCAAAATTTTTACTCAAGTAAAAGTATTGTTACTT
>WMED01014853.1:0-13869 GCA_019650415.1 Pipa parva | reverse complement strand
TTGACTCTTTATATGGGACTGTTAATAACCATCATACAGTACGATCTTCCATTGTTTTTTGGTTCTCAACCATAAGAGTATTGTGTGGTTCAAAGATATTTACCCACAATAAAATCATTAAGCCATATTTTGGATAATTTTGGTTATTTGGGGCAATATGGAGCCTTACCAGTGTTGAGAATCATACTTGCATAACTACTTGGAGCCCAGCAGCTTGCCAGCACATTGAAGCAGGAGGGGAAGATATCTATTCCCAAGTTCTGCTGTGTATATGCCTGGTTTATATTTCGTTCTGGTGAGCGCATATATTTGTCTTTGATCTGTGTGCAGTGATACACATATTGGTGCAGTTTCATTTTCAACATTAATCACTGACACCAGTTGGTGCGCTTGGGTTGCTGTCCCTTTAATTTGTTTCACAGTTAAGGCATTATGTTTGTGCGCTTCCCCACTTCTAGATTTTTACAGCATGGTACCTGTTGCACGGGACGGGGCAGGGCATCGGGCGGGTCTTAGTGATGCGGCCCTCCAGCACAACATGGTATGTACTTGACTGGGTGGGGCGGCAGGTTCTCCTCACTGACTCGCCCCCAGCAGAACATATTATGTGGGGCGTGCCGGGGCGGGGCAGAAGACTGGCCTCATTGACGCGGCTCCCAGTACCGGTGTTCAGGGTGTATGACCAAAGCTCTGCCCCTGCCCCACCCCCACCCCACCGGGCCATGGAAAACTGGTCTTGCTTAAAGCCGGTCCCTGGTGCAAAAAAGGTTGGGGACCTCTGTGCTATACTACCAGAGGAGGGCTGGTCTTTTGATCCTTTGTCACTCCCAGTGGGAAGAGAGATGTATCTCAGAGTAATGCACTAACTTCAGTGCTTATGAGAAAAGGATTTTACCTACAGGTAAGTTTTCTAAAAAATCCTTCTATTTCCCCTAAACTTATTACCCCCTAACCTATGAACACACTGGGCCGAAATGTATTAAACTCGGAAAAGCTCATTTTCGCTTTTCTGAGTTTATTAATAAGGCAAACACCCATAAGTGAATTCGCCAGCTAAGGACAGTTGCAATAGACTGCTACTTTTGCAGTCATGTCATTGTAATGAGAATATTGTCGCAGTTGATAATTTACTATAGAAATTTGTTGCAGTCACAACTTTACAATGGGGAAATTGTCATGGTCGTGGATTTGCTATGGGAATTCACTGTTTGAGAATTCGCCAGTCGAATTTGCACTTTAATGAATATTCCCCTTTAGACTTAGAATCACTGGAGTTGCTGTTTTAATAGCTGAACATAGCTGCTGTAACCCACTAAAATAATATAGTTAGCTTTATCAAAGAGAATTCCTTCACAAGAGAATGAAGCCCTCTGAAATAAAGGACCAGTAACACCAATAATTAAAACCCCATTTGAATTGGCATGGCAGTTATTTGCAAGAGGTAGTTGTAAAAATTTTAACTTTGAAGTTTTTTTTTTTTTTGTCTATTTTTATCTTTACTGATAACAGTCATAGAGACTATTATTGCATTTAAGGCATTTACCTTTTCTGGTGTTACTGTCTTTTTAAAAAGTAAAAAATACATATATTTTAGCAAACCTCTTTAATAAGGCTTTTAATAAAGTTGATGTGTGTTTATAATATGTCATGTTATATTAAACCATTGCAGTAAGGGAACTATACTGTATGTAACTTCTAAAATGAAACCTTTTCTACGAAAAGCAAGTTGGAATTCCTGTGATATGCTGCTCTACAGTTTAATGAGATGTCTAGCATAAAACATGGAATGCAAATTTCTATTCATATATCAGAATTCATTTGCGTAACCCACACAAAAGATTAGCCCAAACAGTGCTGGCCTTCACAATGATTTCCATGAAATCTGCATCACAATACATGTCTGAGTTTGCAGTCTGCAATGTAGTCAGCAGAAACAGATCTGCACCTGCAGAGAATAGTGATCACAGCTGCATGAGATTTTTTTTTTTTGAAGATACCAAATTCATTTGTATAGAAATAATATTAAAGTGTGTATTACCCTCCTCTGGTGTCATACTTATCTACAACATAGTTACCCCAAAACATTGAAATTAAATCCTCTATATTCCCATTATTGCTCTAAAATCAAACATACAACATATCAGGCTGACCACTACTAACCTTTGTTTATTAAAGTGAGCCTGTCAGGGCTCCTTATAAATATTTAAAGGGGAAGAAGGCACTGGCTGAGCCAAACTAAAAAAAAAACAAAACATTAAGCTTAAAATTAGAAATGATGCAAAAATGGAGCTATGCATTTTCTTCCACCCTGCACCAGGCTAACATGGAGGGGCAGAAGAAAAGGGGGAAGCCAGGGTTGACCTTAAGATTTGTGCGAACACCAAACAGGGTGTCCTCCTTATTCACCAGCAGTGTTGTAGCTGTTCACTTAAAGTTTGTATACTTCTAATTCTACCTGCTGTTGACTGCAACAGTGCCCCCCTCAAGAACAGAGTCCTGTGAGACCGCACAGATTGCTTACCCCTAAAGCCTTGGGCCCTTATTCACCAATGTGCGAAGTGAGCCGCGTAGTGTTCGACTCACTTTGCACATTGTGTTATGCGCATGCTGATGTCCTGTGCGCAGACATCAGCATGCGCATTAAAGGGATTCCCCTCCCGGCGAGGAGACTCGAGTGCTCTCGCCGGGAGTGGAATCCCTTTAATGCGCATGCTGATGTCCGCGCACAGGACATCAGCATGCGCATAACATAATGTGCGAAGTGAGTCGAACACTACGTGGCTCACTTCGCACATTGGTGAATAAGGGCCTTGGGGTGAGCTTTTGTAAAAAACCAGCACTGACTATATGCCTCATTGATATTCACCATGTGACAATTTTCAACCAGTCAAACACTCAGTAGGTGTGATTAAGTGTTATTAGAAAATTAATGAGGATCCAATATGGAACCTGTGAGATACTAGTACTAGCAGTACCAAAGGCCAAGGGTACTGATTTGCTGCTTCATAATACAGCAGTTTAGACTGGCATACCCTGTAATTTCACCATGTCCATTATGGTTAGGACATTTCTTTAACTAACTACAGCACTTATAATATTGCTATATTTGAAGCTGCATTCATGATTTTCTTTGTTTTACATCTGTTTTAATCTTTACAGGTAGCAGCCATGTTGTATATGTCTAACAGACCTCATCCAGTCACTTTGTTTTCTGTGGTGCTTTAGATATTACATATTTAGGAAGAACGCCATAAAGCCAGGTTGCCTAACCACAATCCTTATAGTATGGGAGTACACGCAACTGATGCAGGAAGGAACACTCTCTGGTGTAGGGGTGTGCGCAATATAGCGTCTAAGATAATATCGTAATCGGTGCGTTATCGATATGCAAGCTGTCATTATCAAACGGCTCCACACCTTTAGAATAGGCTGCTGCAGAGACTTCTGGGAGGCGGGCTATCAGAGTAGCCGCACTTTTAACAAGCTCTGTAACAAAGCAGAGACCCAATTATACACATACATAAATAGAGGCCCAAGCTGGGTGCATGCCTGTCTTGTAGTTCTTGTCCATTAGCCAATATCATTTTAATAGAAATGGTTGAGCATAAAAAAAAAGTTTCAGTTGAAGCTAGAGTTGTTTTTTTTTTAAAGCAGGGGTCAGCAACTTATGACTCGCAAGCCAGATGTGGCTCTTTTAATGGCTGCATCAGGCTTGCAGGCTGTAACGAGCGGTACATGCATGCAAGCATCACTTGTAACAGTCTGCCAGCTGAATGATGGCAGGCGCTCTAGAGGCATAGCTCTCTCAGCGCTTCCAGTTGCTAGCCAATCCGGAGCAGCTGACATCACGAATGACATGGTTGCTATCCAATCATATGTGACGTCAGCAGCGGCAAATTCAAAAGTTGCTGAGCATAGCTATCCTTAATATGACTCTCTCAGCCAAAAAGGTTGCCGACCCCTGTTTTAAAGTATTTGAGAGATGATATTCTGCCTATATTTCATTGCAATAACTTAACATTTATTTTCTTTTGTTGTATGTAAAAATATTAGAAAATAGTGTAAATACTTTTTTAAATATCTTTTTTTCTTTTAACAGGTAACAGCCCACTTGACAGTCCCCGAAACTTCTCTCCAAATGCCGCTGCACACTTTTCCTTCATTCCTGCTCGAAGGTAATCCACAAATCTAAATTTCACTCTAAAATGAATGTCTGAAGTTAGTGCCGCCTAATTAATTTTTTTGTAACATACTAATTCCTCTGCTTGATGTACAGTGTCATTTTTAGATGACCCTTATGCAAAACAGAATTATGAACCTAACTTGTAGGGGATGTGCCTGTAAAGCATCAGTTAGACATCTAATCATCAGTTTCATTTTGGATGAACAAAAAAAAAAACATATATGAGCTGTTCCTTTTCTTGAACATAGATAATCTTCACTGGATTTGTTTATATAATGATAGTCATTTGGGTTCCCACTCCTATTTTGAGGGCTTTATATAACTGAAAAATGTTCAGTTAGAGTTGCATTTCTTTTCCTATCCATCTACCGAGGACAGTGATCTGGATATGCGCTTTAAAATTGATTTGGAATATGTTGTAGGCCAGAGGTAATACACAATATTATGATTGTTCCTTTTTATGAAATTAAATTCTTTGTATTTTTCTTTGATTTTTTTTTTCTAGCTGCCAGGGTCCCAAACCACAAATGGAGATCATTTGAGACTTGCATTTAATTGATATGCTATTTTTTTATGTATTTATCTGTGGTATTGATATAGCACAGTTATGTAGCACTGTACAGAGAATAGTCATTAACTTCAGTCACTGTCCCTATGGAGCTTATATTTCTTTTCAGCCCCAGTTCATTGTCTCTGTCTTTAAAATGACAACCAGCTTGACGAGGTTAGCAAACCCTAACAAATGGGAGGAAGACTTACATACACAGAAGGGTAATTAGGGCTGTAACGATGTGCTGAAACGCTAGTCAATAAATACAAATACGAAGCATAAATAACTAATTAAGAATAAAATATGTACATAAAAATCAGTGATAAATATCCACGCTAGTGCTTCTAAAAGGTAGGACTTCAGTTTGGTTTTAAAATGGGAACATTCCTGGCAAAGGTAAAGGCGTATAGAATTCCAGATGTGGGGGGCAGAAAGAGAAAAAGGTTTAAGACGAGAAAGGGCAGTATTGGTGTGTGGCATGCAAAGCTGGTTGCTTTGGCAGGATCGCAGTTGACGTTGAAGAATGTATGGGCATATGAGTAAGGAAATTTAGGCAGGGGCAACAGAGAGTGAAATGCCTTAAATGTCAGAAGGAGAACACTATAAATTATTTGTTTGCTTACGGGGAGCCAAGGAGCAGAAAGGGTTTGGGAGAAACGCTGTCCCTTCTGGGAAGAGAATTCTGGCAGCAGAATTTAGAATAGACTGGAGTGGGGAGAGGTGGGAAGCTGGAAGGCCAGATAGAAACTTTAGTCTGTATTTCAGGTGTTGTCACAGAAGCGGATAAGTAGATTTGGGTATCATCTGCATAAAAGTGATACTGAAGACCAAATAAATTGATGATATAACCCAAGGAAAGAGTGTACAGGGAGAATACGAGTGGGCCAAGGATGGAGCCTTGGAGTACTCCCAACCTAAATGGAACAAAAAAAAAGTATCATTAGCATGGGAGACACAAAAGGAACGATCAGAAAGATAGGAAGCTGGCCAAGATGCAGCGTGATTACAGACCACAAACACATGGAGAATTTGAATAAGAAGGGAGTGATCGACAGTGTCAAATGCAGAGTATAGGTCTAGGAGAATTAGAATAGAAAAGCAACCCTTGGCTTTGGCAACCTGGAGATCATTTGCAAGTTTACATAGAGCAGTCTCTGTAGAGTGAGCTGGCCTAAAATCAGACTGCAGGAGATGGTGCACATGCAGATAGTAAGGTTGTTGCAGACAAGACATTGTAGAAGTTTAGAAGCCAGAGGCAAGAGAGAGACAGGACGGTAGATAGCGAGGAATACAGAGTCCAGTGTAACGTTTTAAGGATGGGTTTAATACAGGCCTGTTTAAATGAAGAAGGAAAAGTATATTATAATATTACCCTGTCTACATTTCATACAAAAAAGCTCTTACAAAAGGCTTTTCTTTTTAGTTGAAGGTAAACCTGCTCTTTCATGAAGCAGTAACTATGGAAAAGATTAACTTCCTGCTGGATTAGGAATTATATTTTTGTTTTTTGTTTGTTTCTGCCATGCATAGAGGTATTCCTTTCACTTTTATTCTAATTTTTGATTTTGTAGAATGGTACAGTAGTGGCTATTTTATGATCAGGAAGTACATTAGTTTAATAATATAAAACAATAAATAGTTTGTATGTTACCTGATGCAGTTTGTAGGACAGTTTGACCAGCTATGAGGCAAATAAGCGATCTCATATCTCCCCATCCCTCTTCTGTCTTGTCTATTGCTGGATTTAAACTCTGCATTTAGGGCAGTCTGAGAAAAGTTTTTCAGAGTGTGCTGATGGCTGCTGTTACTTTAAGCAGTGGAAATTCTGGTTTGATGTGGAATTGTACCATTTGTGTTGTTTCGTAATGTTTTAGAAGTATTAACAGTTTACATTGTACCTTAAATCCCTCAGTAAGAAACAACTGGTACATACTAATCTAAACCAGAGCATTGGGGTTTTACGTTTGTTAAAGCAATTCCTTAGTACTTATTTTTACTACACAAAATGTAGTTTATTCCAGTATTGCATGCCAATTTTATTGAAGTCTTACACTTTAACACAAGAGGGCGATAGTCACATGTTGGTGGTCCTACATAAAAAGATTTATTTTCTTGGTTAGTCATAGGACAGACTCCTCTTATAGAGACTGTAAAAAGTGTGAATTTATTTCATATAATTAATGGATTGAAAAGTAAAGTGTAATATATACTATTTGTGGAGCTAATTGCCTAAGCATGTTGTAATGTTAGTTCTGTGGTGGATGTACTCTGCCAAAAATGGCCAGTGGAAATCCATTTGGCTTCCTGGGTCTGTACAAGTGGAATTATCAGCTTCTCTGTGACTTACTGGAGTTTAAGGAATGGAAGACATACTCGGCAGTAGACGTTTTCAATTTGTGCCATGTGTAACTTAAGAGGATTTGAGTTGTTGCCTTGGATTATATCCTGGATATTTAGTATGTCTGTGTAGCTTTCACTTAGGTTGTTTGAAAATGTTGTCCAATTTACCATATCTAAATGCCTTATGTTTAGAAGAGAAACTGCCAGTCATGATGTGAACTACCAATTAAGGAATCTGTATAAAAAAATCTGTTAGGTCTTACTATTAAGTTATTACCATCAAATAATACAGGTAAAATATTATACTTTAGGCCAGGGCCACACTGGCTGAGCCCTATTTGTTTGTGAGATAATCCACACTGTTATTTTGTGTTGCACCATAGAAATTAATGGGTCTACTTAGGAATAGCAGAGCTACAAAACCTCCAGTATGGACTTGGCCTTATACACAAGTGTTTATGTTCCAACATTATCCTTTATTTGGCAGTTTTATGTGATCATCTGTGCTTCTGTAGCAGCATGTTGTTAATGGCATGATACAAATTCCATTGTTTATTAAGATTATGAAACTGTTGCTATATTGTCTGTTGCTGCCAATATAATTTTTTTTTAACAATTTCTCTAATCAAGCCATGGACACAGAACAGACAGGTAATAATAGCTTGGGTGTTTTTTCTCATTCCCATTCCGTTTTGCATGGTTGTCTTTATGGACCCTCTGGCATTGTTCCTTCAAACATCATTTTATTGCTCCTGGTAGGAATCAATTCTCTGTTGTGAAAAGATGCATACAAACAAACTGCTTAACCTGGAACATTCAATATTGCACTGTGTCATATTTGAACTTATTGCTTACATCAGCAAAGTGTCCTTTAGTCACTCCAGGGATTTAGCTGCATTTTGTGTAATATGTGCATTAGTAACAGCAATCTAAATGTTATGTTTTGTTAGTAAGCAGTGAATAATAATGACGCATCTCATTTAATGCTATAAAACAATTTTAACATTCAGACATGCATATAATTATTTCAAGTATTTAATATTGCACTTGGCACTTCTTCCTGCAAAATAACAAGGAATCTACACATTCACAGATCCCCATTGCTACTAGAACCACAAAAATCATTACTTCCCTTCGATACATTCCTGCTATTCTTATAGAGAACTTTCATTTCCATTGAGGCTTGTGGAAATCTGACTGAACTGAAATTGGTATTTGAACCACTAACTTAAAAGAAATAATAAATAAAACATATACCAAGTGAATTGATTTACCCCTGCTAAACTCCAGTTGCTGGCTTATGATTTCTATCAGGGACAGACAGCATTTGTGATTTGGATGTACCAGGGTGTAAAAAATTATTTGGTTCTGTGTTTTCAAAATTGCAATGAAATAAAATGAAAGTAAATTTTAAAGACTGTTTACTTTTGGTGGATCATTATCATATATTGCAGTTCTAATTTACAAGCATATTTATCAGTGTTATATTACCATTATTGTGGCTTTTACCATTCTGCTGTTTTCATTGTTTACATTGTATTCTATTTTTTAATACCATTAGCACCCAATGAGCAAAAACCCTAATGAAAGTGGCAATAATGTTGATAAGGCAATAATCTGCTAAAGGGGCAATGCTCTTCTCTCCTTTGTTTGTGTAGTGCTATAAAAAAGATGCATCTTATGAGTCTATGATAGTTCTGCCTGTGAGTGTCCCGAGTCTCGTCATTGTGTCAGTGTTTTGGTTGTCACTTTAAAAGATTTCATCCTGCTTAATTTACCAAGAATTAGTAAAAGCAGTTGTTTACTTTTCATGTCAATGAATAAATCATCAAAAACTGTTTTGGCAGGTTTACTTCCAAACCTCCTCTTGATTCTCAAACTAGTTTTACATGTGAGACCATGCATCACTGTCTTCATTACTGCAATGTTAGTACTGTGTAATGCAGTCTTGCAAAGCTGACATCTTCTCCCCTTTACTCTTCTTTTTTTTTAAAGGACGGATGGACGCCGTTGGTCTCTGGCTTCTCTACCATCTTCTGGATATGGAACCAATACTCCTAGCTCAACTGTTTCAGTAAGTGTCATGTACATTCTTTTTCTTAAAATAAAGAATTTTAATTGAATCTGAGATTAACAGTGTGCATCATTTTTAGGTTTTCTGGTTTGCTGCCCTTATGTCATATTCTCCCCTTGTTAGCCGTAAATGAATAGCAAACCATATTCAGTAATGGTAGAAATTGAAGTGCAGGATTAATATGGAAGGTTAGCTCTTGCCTTTGTGACTGAATACTGTTTTCCAGTCTCTTAGAACTTTGTTTCTTATGTTGATTCATGCTCATGACAGACAGTCATAGGTCTGTGTGAGATAGCTGATAATCCTGGATATCATACTCTTGTTTTGTGTTACTCAGTGATGTAACTCATCACTAAGCTGTTTTGGGAATCATAGCATTACAGTATCTCTTCAATCTGTAAATAGAGTATTATTAAGCTGTTACATTTGATAATTCATGTAATGGCACCAAAGCAGGTTAAACATGAATGTAAATCCTTATTATCAAAAGATTATATGTACATTTCCTCTGGGATGATTATACAGTGGAGGAAATAATTATTTGATCCCTTGCTGATTTTGTAAGTTTGCCCACTGACAAACTTGAACAGTTTATAATTTTAACATTGAGAGAGAGAATATCCAAAATAAAATCCAAAAAAACACATAGTATAAATTATATAAATGTATTTAGCAGTGAGAAATAAGTATTTGATCCCTGTGGCAAAACCCTTGTTGGCAAGCACAGCAGTCAGATGTTTTTTGTAGTTGATGATGAGGTTTGCGCACAAGTCAGGAGGAATTTTGGTCCTCTCCTCTTTGCAGATCATCTCTAAATCATTAAGATTTTTAGGCTGTCACTTGGCAACTCAGAGCTTCAAATCCCTCCATAAGTTTTCTATGGGATTAAGGTCTGAAGACTGTCTAGGCCACTACATGACCTTAATGTGCTTCTTTTTGAGCCACTCCTTTGTTGCCTTGGCTGTATGTTTTGGGTCATTGTCTTGCTGGAATATCCAGCCATAACCCATTTTTAATGCCCTGGCAGAGGGAAGGAGGTTGTCACTCAGGATACATGACTCCATCCATTCTCCAATTGATGTAGTGAAGTAGTCCTTTGCCCTTAGCAGAGAAACACCCCCAAAACATAATGTTTTCACCTCCATGCTTGACAGTGGGGACGGTGTTCTTTGGGTCATAGGCAGCATTTCTCTTCCTCCAAACATGGCGAGTTGAGTTAATACCAAAGCGGTCAATTTTCGTCTTATCTGACCACAAACATTCTCCCAATCGCTCACAGAATCATCCAGGTGTTCATTGGCAAACTTCAAACGGGCTTGCACATGTGCCTTCTTGAGCAGGGGGGGACCTTGCGGGCACTGCAGGATTTTAAACCATTACAGCATAATGTGCTACGAATGATTTTCTTGGTTACTGCAGTCTCAGCTGCTTTGAGATGATTAACAAGTTCCCCTCGTGTAGCTTTAGGCTTTTCTCTCACCTTCCTCATGATCAAGGATACCTCACGAGGTGAGATTTTGCATGGTGCCCCAGATCGAGGTCGATTGATAATGATTTTGTATTTCTTACATTTTCTTACTATTGCACCAACAGTTGTCTCCTTCTCATCCAACATGTTACTTATGGTTTTGTGCCCATTCCAGCTTTGTGCTGGTCTATGATCTTGTCCTTGACATCCTTAGAAAGCTCTTTGGTCTTGCCCATGTTGTAGAGGTTAGAGTCTGACTGGTTAACTGACTCTGTGGACAGGAGTCTTTTATAAAGGTCACTATTTAGGACAGCTGTCTTTAATGCAGGTGACGAGTTGATTAGAAGTGTCTAACTGCTCTGTAGGAGCAACAACTGTTAATGGTTGGTAGGGAATCAAATACTTATTTCTCACTGTAAAATATAAATAAATTTATATAATTTATACAATTTGTTTTTCTAGATTTTATTTTGGATATTCTGTCTCTCAAAGTTAACATTATCCTACCCTTAAAATTATAAACTGTTCATGCCTTTGTCAGTGGGCAAACTTACAAAATCAGCAAGGGTTTAAATAATTATTTCTTCCACTGTATGTAAGATAAAATGGATGTGAACAGCATGGTGTACCAAGATTGTAGCCACTTTTATGCATACTAAAAACTCTAATGCAACTGGCACACACTATACTGCCCGGTCCTAGGAATGTAATTGAAGCAAATTGAGCCTTTCTAGGTCTTGCTTAATGTTGAAATTAGCTTGCAAACAGGCTTGAAAACATCCAGTTGTGGGCAGCCATACTGATAATAAGACCCTGCCCACTGGCCAAGTGATGAATGTAGCGGTACTGCGTGCAGTTCTCCACTTGGGCTTATGATTAAGCTCACCTCATTTTAGTTATGTGTGCATCATTAGTGATCCAAGTTGGCACATCCCACCAGAGGTTTACCCCAGTGACAACACTATACTTTGACACAATCCTCTACTATTAAACACTTGATAATTTGGATTCATTTTAGATTTAGTTAAATCTTTTATTAGTGAACAGAGCTTTTGTTCTGCTTCAAATCATAACATAAAATCAACATTTAATGTCTCATGACCCAGTGAGTGGAGATCAGAGGAGTTTTCTTTGAGTTACAAAATCAAAGTTGCCTGTACAGGTAAAGGAGTTCTTTCTGATAGATTACTTGTTTTTGGGCAGTTTGGTAACCCTGATTTCATCATTTACAGTTTTTAGTTTTAAATGGAAAAGCAGAGATTAAACTTTTGTTTCATATAGAATAATGTCCTGTGAAGTGAAACAGGATGTTGAGATACTACTGTGCCTTCCCTTTGTTTGTTGACAGTCTCTTCATCTCCATTCAACAGCAGTCCTGTATGCATGCATTTTTTAGTGTTTTTCTTTCTGTATTTTTTTTTTTTTGTACTCAGTCATCATGCTCATCCCAGGAGAAGCTGCACCAGCTGCCCTTTCAGCCGACAGCAGATGAGCTTCATTTCCTGACCAAGCACTTCAGCACTGAGAGCATCACAGATGAGGAAGGACGTCATTCACCAGCCATGCGCCCTAGATCACGCAGCCTCAGGTGTGCATTTTCTACTTTCAGTCTGTTATTGAATTCAAGAACTGTTTCTCTTAAAACTTTATATTCTGTTTGCGAAAGCAAAAAATTGCATGGAAAGTTAATCTCACAGGAAGGAATCAACAGAAGACTATAAAATGTAATTAATGCAGTTTGGAGCACTTCTATGATGCATGTAATATGTTGTATGTTCATGTTTTGTTAATATTCCCTGTGTATCCCAGATGAACTGTTGGCATGGTGGATTCAGCAACTTTTTTTAAATTCTAAAGATATTTTATAAATGTGTTCAGAAAAGTCCTAAATTCATATTAGGATAGGGTCTCCAAGAAGCCAAAAGTCACACTACAAAATGATGGGCCTGACAATGCAGGCACCTCTAATTGCTATTATCTACAATGACAGTAATACCAAAAAAATGAAAATGCCTCAAATGCATTTATGGTTACTATATATTTAATCTCTACTTCCAAAAATTCTTTCAAATTCAATAAAATATGATATGAAGCTTTAAAAACTGAACTTTTGGGGATCCTTTCGGAATAAATGTGTATATAAAGCATCATAGACAATTATAGGAACAGGTGAAGTCTGTTTAAAAAACACATAGAACATAACTGCTTTTAGACTAATTGCAATTAATGAATTCAGCTTAAATAATATTTTTACTAGTTCTGTATTTATATAACTGCCTTGCCAATGCTAATGGCATTTTTTATTGCTTTTATAGTTTCTCAATACCCATCATTATTGCAAAGGGGAAACATTGGGATTCTCCAAAACCCTATTCTACATCAGCTAAGATGATTTAGATTTAATTTTTATAAAGAACACTTCTGCAATATATAACTAATTATGAATAATATTTTGGCTCCTGTTTACCTACAAATTTATGCTTATGTATTTTTTTTCTTTAAACCTAAAATCAGTTACATTCATATGAAATCATATAATAGTTTGTTGCTATGTTTGCCCACAGGTTTTTGTGATGCAATTTAATGACTCGTTCTTTCTGCCCTTGACCTCTAAAATAAGCCATTGCATTGAAGGCCCTCTTCTTTTACAAATATTTACGTATGCATTTTCTAAAGAAAAGACTGTGAGTTATTTGTTTGATGTGCAGGAGGGGAGATTTCTCCATGTAATATATTTAGAAGTGACCCTACTTGCAGTATAATATCTCTCAACCCGTCAACTTCCATTCCACTGTAAATTGACGTATTAATACAAAGCTAGTTGGCTTATGCAAATTTCATCTGCTACCAGACTTTCAATGTAGAGACATCTGAAACCATTCACTCACCGGCAGCTTTAAATGAGGCTGGTTTCAATTTTTTTTTTTTTAACTGTAGAAGGTTTATAGAATTGATTTCTTATTTTAGCATTTGTACTGCCTTCTATTCTATTAATTCCTTTTGATATACTATTTTATTGATCTTTTTTCTTGTTCATTGACAAAGAAGTAAGAATTTCTAATCTGTAAGAAAAAGTGAACAGCAATGGAAATGTAGTTAATGTGCAAGAACAGAATAAAAAGAAATAAATTATAAATAAATAAAAAGAAATAAAATTTTCACCCATTTTGATTGCCAGCTATTTTTTTTTTTTATTTGTATTAGTGGTGAGCGACATTGCAAAAAAATGAAATATCGATTTTTTTTTTTTTTTT